>CATIWC010001408.1:0-169542 GCA_948472305.1 Vicia faba | reverse complement strand
ATACACCACCGAGCCTCATTATATAATTTTAATGATTAACAATGTATATGAAATATGTGTCATCAATTAATAGTATTTTAACTTAGTTTCTTAGTGATGAAGTAACCTGAAATTTGGTGATGGAGAAGTAGAAAAATATTGAAATTGTTTACATCTATAATACCATAATACAATATGAATATGGTGAATAAATATACTATCGAGTCTCATTATATAATTTTAATTATTATCAATGTATATGAAATATGTGTCATTAATTAATAGTCTTTTAACTTAGTTTCTTAGTGATGAAGAAACCTAAAATTTGGTGATGGAGAAGTAGAAAAATATTCAAATTGTTTAGATCTATAATACCATAATACAATATGAATATGGTGAATAAATATACTATCGAGCCTCATTATATAATTTTAATTATTACCAATGTATATGAAATATGTGTCATTAATTAATAGTCTTTTAACTTAGTTTCATAGTGATGAAGATACCTAAAATTTGGTGATGGAGAAGAAGAAAATATTGAAATTTTATTACATATATTATACCATAATACAATATGAATACTGTGAATAAATATACTATCGAGTCTCATTATATAATTTGTATGATTAACAATGTATATGACAAATTTGTCATTAATTAATAATCTTTTAACTTAGTTTCTTAGTGATGAAGTAACCTAAAATTTGATGATGGAGAAGAAGAAAAATATTGAAATTGTTTACATAGATTATACTATAATACAATATGAATATGGTGAATAAATACACCACCGAGCCTCATTATATAATTTTAATGATTAACAATGTATATGAAATATGTGTCATCAATTAATAGTATTTTAACTTAGTTTCTTAGTGATGAAGTAACCTGAAATATGTTGATGGAGAAGTAGAAAAATATTGAAATTGTTTACATCTATAATACCGTAATACAATATGAATATGGTGAATAAATATACTATCGAGCCTCATTATATAATTTTAATTATTATCAATGTATATGAAATATGTGTCATTAATTAATAGTCTTTTAACTTAGTTTCTTAGTGATGAAGAAACCTAAAATTTGGTGATGGAAAAGAAGAAAAATATTGAAATTGTTTAGATCTATAATACCATAATACAATATGAATATGGTGAATATATATACTATCGAGCCTCATTATATAATTTTAATTATTATCAATGTATATGAAATATGTGTCATTAATTAATAGTCTTTTAACTTAGTTTCTTAATGATGAAGATACCTAAAATTTGGTGATGGAGAAGAAGAAAATATTGAAATTTTATTACATATATTATACCATAATACAATATGAATACTGTGAATAAATAAACTATCGAGCCTCATTATATAATTTGAATCATTAACAATGTATATGACAAATGTGTCATTAATTAATAATCTTTTAACTTAGTTTCTTAGCGATGAAGTAACCTAAAATTTGATGATGGAGAAGAAGAAAAATATTGAAACTGTTTACATATATTATACTATAATACAATATGAATATGGTGAATAAATACACCATCGAGCCTCATATTATAATTTTTATTATTAACAATGTATATGAAATATGTGTCATCAATTAATAGTATTTTAACTTAGTTTCTTAGTGATGAAGTAACCTGAAATTTGGTGATGGAGAAGTAGAAAAATTTTGAAATTGTTTACATCTATAATACCAAAATACAATATGAATATGGTGAATAAATATACTATCGAGCCTCATTAAATAATTTTAATTATTATCAATGTATATGAAATATGTGTCATTAATTAATAGTCTTTTAACTTAGTTTCTTAGTGATGAAGAAACCTAAAATTTGGTGATGGAAAAGAAGAAAATATTGAAATTGTTTACATCTATTATCCCATAATACAATATGAATATGGTGAATAAATATACTATCGAGCCTCATTATATGATTTGAATCATTGACAATGTATATGACAAATGTGTCATTAATTAATAATCTTTTAACTTAGTTTCTTAGCGATGAAGTAACCTAAAATTTGATGATGGAGAAGAAGTAAAATATTGAAATTGTTTACATATATTATACTACAATATGAATATGGTGAATAAATATACTATCGAGTCTCATTATATAATTTTAATTATTATCAATGTATATGAAATATGTGTCATTAATTAATAGTCTTTTAACTTAGTTTCTTAGTGATGAAGAAACCTAAAATTTGGTGATGGAGAAGTAGAAAAATATTCAAATTGTTTATATCTATAATACCATAATACAATATGAATATGGTGAATAAATATACTATCGAGCCTCAATATATAATTTTATTTATTATCAATGTATATGAAATATGTGTCATTAATTAATAGTCTTTTAACTTAGTTTCTTAGTGATGAAGATACCTAAAATTTTGATGATGGAGAAGAAGAAAATATTGAAATTTTATTACATATATTATACCATAATACAATATGAATACTGTGAATAAATATACTATCGAGCCTCATTATATAATTTGTATTATTAACAATGTATATGACAAATGTGTCATTAATTAATAATCTTTTAACTTAGTTTCTTAGTGATGAAGTAACCTAAAATTTGATGATGGAGAAGAAGAAAAATATTGAAATTGTTTACATAGATTATACTATAATACAATATGAATATGGTGAATAAATACACCACCGAGCCTCATTATATAATTTTAATGATTAACAATGTATATGAAATATGTGTCATCAATTAATAGTATTTTAACTTAGTTTCTTAGCGATGAAGTAACCTGAAATTTGTTGATGGAGAAGTAGAAAAATATTGAAATTGTTTACATCTATAATATCGTAATACAATATGAATATGGTGAATAAATATACTATCGAGCCTCATTATATAATTTTAATTATTATCAATGTATATGAAATATGTGTCATTAATTAATAGTCTTTTAACTTAGTTTCTTAGTGATGAAGAAACCTAAAATTTGGTGATGGAGAAGTAGAAAAATATTCAAATTGTTTAGATCTATAATACCATAATACAATATGAATATGGTGAATAAATATACTATCGAGCCTCATTATATAATTTTAATTATTATCAATGTATATGAAATATGTGTCATTAATTAATAGTCTTTTAACTTAGTTTCTTAGTGATGAAGATACCTAAAATTTTGATGATGGAGAAGAAGAAAATATTGAAATTTTATTACATATATTATACCATAATACAATATGAATACTGTGAATAAATATAGTATCGAGCCTCATTATATAATTTGTATTATTAACAATGTATATGACAAATGTGTCATCAATTAATAATCTTTTAACTTAGTTTCTTAGTTATGAAGTAACCTAAAATTTGATGATGGAGAAGAAGAAAAATATTGAAATTGTTTACATAGATTATAATATAATACAATATGAATATGGTGAATAAATACACCACCGAGCCTCATTATATAATTTTAATGATTAACAATGTATATGAAATATGTGTCATCAATTAATAGTATTTTAACTTAGTTTCTTAGTGATGAAGTAACTTGAAATTTGGTGATGGAGAAGTAGAAAAATATTGAAATTGTTTACATCTATAATACCATAATACAATATGAATATGGTGAATAAATATACTATCGAGTCTCATTATATAATTTTAATTATTATCAATGTATATAAAATATGTGTCATTAATTAATAGTCTTTTAACTTAGTTTCTTAGTGATAAAGAAACCTAAAATTTGGTGATGGAGAAGTAGAAAAATATTCAAATTGTTTAGATCTATAATACCATAATACAATATGAATATGGTGAATAAATATACTATCGAGCCTCATTATATAATTTTAATTATTATCAATGTATATGAAATATGTGTCATTAATTAGTAGTCTTTTAACTTAGTTTCTTAGTGATGAATATACCTAAAATTTGGTGATGGAGTAGAAGAAAATATTGAAATTTTATTACATATATTATACCATAATACAATATGAATACTGTGAATAAATATACTATCGAGCCTCATTATATAATTTGAATTATTAACAATGTATATGACAAATGTGTCATTAATTAATAATCTTTTAACTTAGTTTCTTAGTGATGAAGTAACCTAAAATTTGATGATGGAGAAGAAGAAAAATATTGAAATTGTTTACATAGATTATACTATAATACAATATGAATATGGTGAATAAATACACCACCGAGCCTCATTATATAATTTTAATGATTAACAATGTATATGAAATATGTGTCATCAATTAATAGTATTTTAACTGAGTTTCTTAGTGATGAAGTAACCTGAAATTTGGTGATGGAGAAGTAGAAAAATATTGAAATTGTTTACATCTATAATACCATAATACAATATGAATATGGTGAATAAATATACTATCGAGTCTCATTATATAATTTTAATTATTATCAATGTATATGAAATATGTGTCATTAATTAATAGTCTTTTAACTTAGTTTCTTAGTGATGAAGAAACCTAAAATTTGGTGATGGAAAAGAAGAAAATATTGAAATTGTTTACATCAGTTATCCCATAATACAATATGAATATGGTGAATAAATATACTATCGAGCCTAATTATATAATTTGAATCATTAACAATGTATATGACAAATGTGTCATTAATTAATAATCTTTTAACTTAGTTTCTTAGCGATGAAGTAACCTAAAATTTGATGATGGAGAAGAAGAAAAATATTGAAATTGTTTACATATATTATACTATAATACAATATGAATATGGTGAATAAATACACCATCGAGCCTCATTATATAATTTTTATTATTAACAATGTATATGAAATATGTGTCATCAATTAATAGTATTTTAACTGAGTTTCTTAGTGATGAAGTAACCTGAAATTTGGTGATGGAGAAGTAGAAAAATATTGAAATTGTTTACATCTATAATACCATAATACAATATGAATATGGTGAATAAATATACTATCGAGTCTCATTATATAATTTTAATTATTATCAATGTATATGAAATATGTGTCATTAATTAATAGTATTTTAACTGAGTTTCTTAGTGATGAAGAAACCTAAAATTTGGTGATTGAAAAGAAGAAAATATTGAAATTGTTTACATCTATTATCCCATAATACAATATGACTATGGTGAATAAATATACTATCGAGCCTCATTATATGATTTGAATCATTAACAATGTATATGACAAATGTGTCATTAATTAATAATCTTTTAACTTAGTTTCTTATTGATGAACTAACCTAAAATTTGGTGATGGAGAAGTAGAAAAATATTCAAATTGTTTAGATCTATAATACAATAATACAATACGAATATGGTGAATAAATATACTATTGAGCCTCATCATATAATTTTAATTATTATCAATGTATATGAAATATGTGTCATTAATTAATAGTCTTTTAACTTAGTTTCTTAGTGATGCAGATACCTAAAATTTGGTGATGGAGAAGAAGAAAATATTGAAATTTTATTACATATATTATACCATAATACAATATGAATACTGTGAATAAATATACTATCGAGTCTCATTATATAATTTGAATTATTAACAATGTATATGACAAATGTGTCATTAATTAATAATCTTTTAACTTAGTTTCTTAGTGATGAAGTAATCTAAAATTTGATGATGGAGAAGAAGAAAAATATTGAAATTGTTTACATAGATTATACTATAATACAATATGAATATGGTGAATAAATACACCACCGAGCCTCATTATATAATTTTAATGATTAACAATGTATATGAAATATGTGTCATCAATTAATAGTATTTTAACTTAGTTTCTTAGTGATGAAGTAACCTGAAATTTGGTGATGGAGAAGTAGAAAAATATTGAAATTGTTTACATCTATAATACCATAATACAATATGAATATGGTGAATAAATATACTATCGAGTCTCATTATATAATTTTAATTATTATCAATGTATATGAAATATGTGTCATTAATTAATAGTCTTTTAACTTAGTTTCTTAGTGATGAAGAAACCTAAAATTTGGTGATGGAGAAGTAGAAAAATATTCAAATTGTTTAGATCTATAATACCATAATACAATATGAATATGGTGAATAAATATACTATCGAGCCTCATTATATAATTTTAATTATTACCAATGTATATGAAATATGTGTCATTAATTAATAGTCTTTTAACTTAGTTTCATAGTGATGAAGATACCTAAAATTTGGTGATGGAGAAGAAGAAAATATTGAAATTTTATTACATATATTATACCATAATACAATATGAATACTGTGAATAAATATACTATCGAGTCTCATTATATAATTTGTATGATTAACAATGTATATGACAAATTTGTCATTAATTAATAATCTTTTAACTTAGTTTCTTAGTGATGAAGTAACCTAAAATTTGATGATGGAGAAGAAGAAAAATATTGAAATTGTTTACATAGATTATACTATAATACAATATGAATATGGTGAATAAATACACCACCGAGCCTCATTATATAATTTTAATGATTAACAATGTATATGAAATATGTGTCATCAATTAATAGTATTTTAACTTAGTTTCTTAGCGATGAAGTAACCTGAAATTTGTTGATGGAGAAGTAGAAATATATTGAAATTGTTTACATCTATAATACCAAAATACAATATGAATATGGTCAATAAATATACTATCGAGCCTCATTAAATAATTTTAATTATTATCAATGTATATGAAATATGTGTCATTAATTAATAGTCTTTTAACTTAGTTTCTTAGTGATGAAGAAACCTAAAATTTGCTGATGGAAAAGAAGAAAATATTGAAATTGTTTACATCTATTATCCCATAATACAATATGAATATGGTGAATAAATATACTATCGAGCCTCATTATATGATTTGAATCATTAACAATGTATATGACAAATGTGTCATTAATTAATAATATTTTAACTTAGTTTCTTAGCGATGAAGTAACCTAAAATTTGATGATGGAGAAGAAGTAAAATATTGAAATTGTTTACATATATTATACTATAATACAATATGAATATGGTGAATAAATACACCATCGAGCCTCATTATATAAATTTTATTATTATCAATGTATATGAAATATGTTTCATTAATTAATAGTCTTTTAACTTAGTTTCTTAGTGATGAAGAAACCTAAAATTTGGTGATGGAGAAGTAGAAAAATATTCAAATTGTTTAGATCTATAATACCATAATACAATATGAATATTGTGAATAAATATACTATCGAGCCTCATTATATAATTTTAATTATTATCAATGTATATGAAATATGTGTCATTAATTAATAGTCATTTAACTTAGTTTCATAGTGATGAAGATACCTAAAATTTGGTGATGGAGAAGAAGAAAATATTGAAATTTTATTACATATATTATACCATAATACAATATGAATACTGTGAATAAATATACTATCGAGTCTCATTATATAATTTGTATTATTAACAATTTATATGACAAATGTGTCATTAATTAATAATCTTTTAACTTAGTTTCTTAGTGATGAAGTAACCTAAAATTTGATGATGGAGAAGAAGAAAAATATTGAAATTGTTTACATAGATTATACTATAATACAATATGAATATGGTGAATAAATACACCACCGAGCCTCATTATATAATTTTAATGATTAACAATGTATATGAAATATGTGTCATCAATTAATAGTATTTTAACTTAGTTTCTTAGTGATGACGTAACCTGAAATATGTTGATGGAGAAGTAGAAAAATATTGAAATTCTTTACATCTATAATACCGTAATACAATATGAATATGGTGAATAAATATACTATCGAGCCTCATTATATAATTTTAATTATTATCAATGTATATGAAATATGTGTCATTAATTAATAGTCTTTTAACTTAGTTTCTTAGTGATGAAGAACCCTAAAATTTGGTGATGGAAAAGAAGAAAATATTGAAATTGTTTAGATCTATAATACCATAATACAATATGAATATGGTGAATATATATACTATCGAGCCACATTATATAATTTTAATTATTATCAATGTATATGAAATATGTGTCATTAATTAATAGTCTTTTAACTTAGTTTCATAGTGATGAAGATACCTAAAATTTGGTGATGGAGAAGAAGAAAATATTGAAATTTTATTACATATATTATACCATAATACAATATGAATACTGTGAATAAATAAACTATCGAGCCTCATTATATAATTTGAATCATTAACAATGTATATGACAAATGTGTCATTAATTAATAATCTTTTAACTTAGTTTCTTAGCGATGAAGTAACCTAAAATTTGATGATGGAGAAGAAGAAAAATATTGAAATTGTTTACATATATTATACTATAATACAATATGAATATGGTGAATAAATACACCATCGAGCCTCATATTATAATTTTTATTATTAACAATGTATATGAAATATGTGTCATCAATTAATAGTATTTTAACTTAGTTTCTTAGTGATGAAGTAACCTGAAATTTGGTGATGGAGAAGTAGAAAAATATTGAAATTGTTTACATCTATAATACCAAAATACAATATGAATATGGTGAATAAATATACTATCGAGCCTCATTAAATATTTTTAATTATTATCAATGTATATGAAATATGTGTCATTAATTAATAGTCTTTTAACTTAGTTTCTTAGTGATGAAGAAACCTAAAATTTGGTGATGGAAAAGAAGAAAATATTGAAATTGTTTACATCTATTATCCCATAATACAATATGAATATGGTGAATAAATATACTATCGAGCCTCATTATATGATTTGAATCATTAACAATGTATATGACAAATGTGTCATTAATTAATAATCTTTTAACTTAGTTTCTTAGCGATGAAGTAACCTAAAATTTGATGATGGAGAAGAAGTAAAATATTGAAATTGTTTACATATATTATACTACAATATGAATATGGTGAATAAATACACCATCGAGCCTCATTATATAAATTTTATTATTAACAATGTATATGAAATATATGTCATCAATTAATAGTATTTTAACTTAGTTTCTTATTTATGAAGTAACCTAAAATTTGGTGATGGAGAAGTAGAAAAATATTCAAATTGTTTAGATCTATAATACAATAATACAATACGAATATGGTCAATAAATATACTATTGAGCCTCATTATATAATTTTAATTATTATCAATGTATATGACAAATGTGTCATTAATTAATAGTCTTTTAACTTAGTTTCTTAGTGATGAAGTAACCTAAAATTTGATGACGGAGAAGAAGAAAAATATTGAAATTGTTTACATAGATTATACTATAATACAATATGAATATGGTGAATAAATACACCACCGAGCCTCATTATATAATTTTAATGATTAACAATGTATATGAAATATGTGTCATCAATTAATAGTATTTTAACTTAGTTTCTTAGTGATGAAGTAACCTGAAATTTGGTGATGGAGAAGTAGAAAAATATTGAAATTGTTTACATCTATAATACCATAATACAATATGAATATGGTGAATAAATATACTATCGAGTCTCATTATATAATTTTAATTATTATCAATGTATATGAAATATGTGTCCTTAATTAATAGTCTTTTAACTTAGTTTCTTAGTGATGAAGATACCTAAAATTTGGTGATGGAGAAGAAGAAAAATATTGAAATTGTTTACATATATTATACTACAATATGAATATGGTGAATAAATACACCATCGAGCCTCATTATATAAATTTTATTATTAACAATGTATATGAAATATATGTCATCAATTAATAGTATTTTAACTTAGTTTCTTATTTATGAAGTAACCTAAAATTTGGTGATGGAGAAGTAGAAAAATATTCAAATTGTTTAGATCTATAATACAATAATACAATACGAATATGGTCAATAAATATACTATTGAGCCTCATTATATAATTTGTATTATTAACAATGTATATGACAAATGTGTCATTAATTAATAATCTTTTAACTTAGTTTCTTAGTGATGAAGTAACCTAAAATTTGATGATGGAGAAGAAGAAAAATATTGAAATTGTTTACATAGATTATACTATAATACAATATGAATATGGTGAATAAATACACCACCGAGCCTCATTATATAATTTTAATGATTAACAATGTATATGAAATATGTGTCATCAATTAATAGTATTTTAACTTAGTTTCTTAGTGATGAAGTAACCTGAAATTTAGTGATGGAGAAGTAGAAAAATATTGAAATTGTTTACATCTATAATACCATAATACAATATGAATATAGTGAATAAATATACTATCGAGTCTCATTATATAATTTTAATTATTATCAATGTATATGAAATATGTGTCATTAATTAATAGTCTTTTAACTTAGTTTCTTAGTGATGAAGAAACCTAAAATTTGGTGATGGAGAAGTAGAAAAATATTCAAATTGTTTAGATCTATAATACCATAATACAATATGAATATGGTGAATAAATATACTATCGAGCCTCATTATATAATTTTAATTATTATCAATGTATATGAAATATGTGTCATTAATTAATAGTCTTTTAACTTAGTTTCTTAGTGATGAAGATACCTAAAATTTGGTGATGGAGAAGAAGAAAATATTGAAATTTTATTACATATATTATACCATAATACAATATGAATACTGTGAATAAATATACTATCGAGCCTCATTATATAATTTGTATTATTAACAATGTATATGACAAATGTGTCATTAATTAATAATCTTTTAAGTTAGTTTCTTAGTGATGAAGTAACCTAAAATTTGATGATGGAGAAGAAGAAAAATATAGAAATTGTTTATGTAGATTATACTATAATACAATATGAATATGGTGAATAAATACACCACCGAGCATCATTATATAATTTTAATGATTAGCAATGTATATGAAATATGTGTCATCAATTAATAGTATTTTAACTTAGTTTCTTAGTGATGAAGTAACCTGAAATTTGGTGATGGAGAAGTAGAAAAATATTGAAATTGTTTACATCTATAATACCATAATACAATATGAATATGGTGAATAAATATACTATCGAGCCTCATTATATTATTTTAATTATTATCAATGTTTATGAAATATGTGTCATTAATGAATAGTCTTTTAACTTAGTTTCTTAGTGATGAAGAAACCTAAAATTTGGTGATGGAGAAGTAGAAAAATATTCAAATTGTTTAGATCTATAATACCATAATACAATATGAATATGGTGAATAAATATACTATCGAGCCTCATTATATAATTTTAATTATTATCAATGTATATGACAAATGTGTCATTAATTAATAATCTTTTAACTTAGTTTCTTAGTGATGAAGATACCTAAAATTTGATGATGGAGAAGAAGAAAAATATTGAAATTGTTTACATAGATTATACTATAATACAATATGAATATGGTGAATAAATACACCACCGAGCCTCATTATATAATTTTAATGATTAACAATGTATATGAAATATGTGTCATCAATTAATAGTATTTTAACTTAGTTTCTTAGTGATGAAGTAACCTGAAATTTGGTGATGGAGAAGTAGAAAAATATTGAAATTGTTTACATCTATAATACCATAATACAATATGAATATGGTGAATAAATATACTATCGAGTCTCATTATATAATTTTAATTATTATCAATGTATATGAAATATGTGTCATTAATTAATAGTCTTTTAACTTAGTTTCTTAGTGATGAAGAAACCTAAAATTTGGTGATGGAAAAGAAGAAAATATTGAAATTGTTTACATCTATAATACCATAATACAATTTGAATATGGTGAATAAATATACTATCGAGCCTCATTATATGATTTGAATCATTAACAATGTATATGACAAATGTGTCATTAATTAATAATCTTTTAACTTAGTTTCTTAGCGATGAAGTAACCTAAAATTTGATAATGGAGAAGAAGTAAAATATTGAAATTGTTTATATATATTATACTATAATACAATATGAATATGGTGAATAAATACACCATCGAGCCTCATTATATAAATTTTATTATTAACAATGTATATGAAATATATGTCATCAATTAATAGTATTTTAACTTAGTTTCTTATTGATCAAGTAACCTAAAATTTGGTGATGGAGAAGTAGAAAAATATTCAAATTGTTTAGATCTATAATACAATAATACAATACGAATATGGTGAATAAATATACTATTGAGCCTCATTATATAATTTTAATTATTATCAATGTATATGAAATATGTGTCATTAATTAATAGTCTTTTAACTTAGTTTCTTAGTGATGAAGATACCTAAAATTTGGTGATGGAGAAGAAGAAAATATTGAAATTTTATTACGTATATTATACCATAATACAATATGAATACTGTGAATAAATATACTATCGAGCCTCATTATATAATTTGAATTATTAACAATGTATATGACAAATGTGTCATTAATTAATAATCTTTTAACTTAGTTTCTTAGTGATGAATTAACCTAAAATTTGATGATGGAGAAGAAGAAAAATATTGAAATTGTTTACATAGATTATACTATAATACAATATGAATTTGGTGAATAAATACACCATCGAGCCTCATTATATAATTTTAATTATTAACAATGTATATGAAATATGTGTCATCAATTAAAAGTATTTTAACTTACTTTCTTAGTGATGAAGTAACCTGAAATTTGGTGATGGAGAAGTAGAAAAATATTGAAATTGTTTACATCTATAATACCATAATACAATATGAATATGGTGAATAAATATACAATCGAGTCTCATTATATAATTTTAATTATTATGAATGTATATGAAATATGTGTCATTAATTAATAGTCTTTTAACTTAGTTTCTTAGTGATGAAGAAACCTAAAATTTGGTGATGGAAAAGAAGAAAATATTGAAATTGTCTACATCTATTATCCCATAATACAATATGAATATGGTGAATAAATATACTATCGAGCCTCATTATATAATTTGAATCATTAACAATGTATATGACAAATGTGTCATTAATTAATAATCTTTTAACTTAGTTTCTTAGCGATGAAGTAACCTAAAATTTGAGGATGGAGAAGAAGTAAAATATTGAAATTGTTTACATATATTATACTATAATACAATATGAATATGGTGAATAAATACACCATCGAGCCTCATTATATAAATTTTATTATTAACAATGTATATGAAATATGTGTCATCAATTAATAGTATTTTAACTTAGTTTCTTAGTGATGAAGTAACCTAAAATTTGGTGATGGAGAAGTAGAAAAATATTCAAGTTGTTTACATCTACAATACCATAATACAATATGAATATGGTGAATAAATATACTATCGAGCCTCATTATATAATTTTAATTATTATCAATGTATATGAAATATGTGTCATTAATTAATAGTCTTTTAACTTAGTTTCTTAGTGATGAAGAAACCTAAAATTTGGTGATGGAGAAGAAGAAAATATTGAAATTGTTTACATATATTATACCATAATACAATATGAATACTGTGAAAAAATAAACTATCGAGCCTCATTATATAATTTGAATTATTAACAATGTATATGACAAATTTGTCATTAATTAATAATCTTTTAACTTAGTTTCTTAGTGATGAAGTAACCTAAAATTTGATGATGGAGAAGAAGTAAAATATTGAAATTTTTTACATAAATTATACTATAATACAATATGAATATTTTGAATAAATACACTATCGAGCCTCATTATATAACTTTAATTATTACCAATGTATATGAAATATGTGTCATCAATTAATAGTATTTTAACTTAGTTTCTTAGTGATGAAGAAACCAAAAATTTGGTGATGGAGAAGAAAAAAAACATAGAAATTGTTTACATTTATTATACCATAATATAATGTGAATATGGTGAATAAATATACTATTGAGCCTCATTATATAATATTAATTATCATCAATATATGTAAAATATGTGTCATTAATTAATAGTCTTTTAATTTAGTTTCTTAGTGATGAAATAACCTAAAATTTGTTGATTAGAAGAAGAAAAATATTGAAATTGTTTACATATACTATCGAGTCTCATTATATAATTTTAATTATTACCAATGTATAAGAAATGTGTGTCGTTAATTAATAGTCTTTTAATTTAGTTTCTTAGTGAAGAAGTAACCTGAAATTTGGTGATAGAGAAGAAGAAAAATATTAAATTTGTTTATATCTATTATAACATAAAACAATGTGAATATGGTGAATAAGTATACAATCGAGCATCGTTATATAATTTCAATTATTACCAATGTATATGAAATATGTGTCATTAATTAAAAGTCTTTTAACTTAGTTTCTTAGTGATAAAGTCACCTAAAATTTGGTGATGGAGAAGTAGAAAAATATTAAAAATTGTTTAGATTTATTATACCATAATACAATATGAATATGGTGAATAAATATACTATCGAGCCTCATTATATAATTTTAATTATTAACAATGTATATGAAATATGTGTCATTAATTAATAGTATTTTGACTTAGTTTCTTAATAATGAAGTAACCTAAAATTTGATGATAGAGAAGAAGAAAAATACTGAAATTGTTTACATATATTATACCATAATACAATATGAATATGGCGAATAAATATACTATCGAGTCTCATTATATAATTTTAATTATTACCAATGTATAAGAAATGTGTGTCGTTAATTAATAGTCTTTTAATTTAGTTTCTTAGTGAAGAAGTAACCTAAAATTTAGTGATAGAGAAGAAGAAAAATATTGAATTTGTTTATATCTATTATAACATAAAATAATGTGAATATGGTAAATAAATATACAATCGACCATCGTTAGATAATTTCAAATATTACCAATGTATATGAAATATGTGTATTTAATTAAAAGTCTTTTAACTTAGTTTGTTAGTGATGAAGTAACCTAAAATTTGGTGATAGAGAAGTAGAAAAATATTGAAAATGTTTAGATTTATTATACCATAATACAATATGAATATGGTGAATAAATATACTATCGAGCCTCATTATATAATTTTAATTATTAACAATGTATATGAAATATGTGTCATTAATTAATAGTATTTTAACTTAGTTTCTTAGTGATGAAGTAACCTGAAATTTGGTCATGCAGAAGTAGAAAAATATTGAAATTGGTTACATCTATAATACCATAATACAATATGAATATGGTCAATAAATATACTATCGAGCCTCATTATATAATTTTAATTATTATCAATGTATATGAAATATGTGTCATTAATTAATAGTCTTTTAACTTAGTTTCTTAGTGATGAAGATACCTAAAATTTGGTGATGGAGAAGAAGAAAATATTGAAATTTTATTACATATATTATACCATAATACAATATGAATACTGTGAATAAATATACTATCGAGCCTCATTATATAATTTGAATTATTAACAATGTATATGACAAATGTGTCATTAATTAATAATCTTTTAACTTAGTTTCTTAGTGATGAAGTAACCTAAAATTTGATGATGGAGAAGAAGAAAAATATTGAAATTGTTTACATAGATTATACTATAATACAATATGAATATGGTGAATAAATACACCATCGAGCCTCATTATATAATTTTAATTATTAACAATGTATATGAAATATGTGTCATCAATTAATAGTATTTTAACTTAGTTTCTTAGTGATGAAGTAACCTGCAATTTGGTGATGGAGAAGTAGAAAAATGTTGAAATTGTTCAATTCTATAATACCATAATACAATATGAATATGGTGAATAAATATACTATCGAGCCTCATTATATAATTTTAATTATTATCAATGTATATGAAATATGTGTCATTAATTAATAGTCTTTTAACTTAGTTTCTTAGTGATGAAGAAACCTAAAATTTGGTGATGGAGAAGAAGAAAATATTGAAATTGTTTACATATATTATACCATAATACAATATGAATACTGTGAATAAATATACTATCGAGCCTCATTACATAATTTGAATTATTAGCAATGTATATCACAAATGTGTCATTAATTAATAATCTTTTAACTTAGTTTCTTAGTGATGAAGTAACCTAAAATTTGATGATGGAGAAGAAGAAAAATATTGAAATTGTTTATATATATTATACTATAATACAATATGAATATGGTGAATAAATACACCATCGAGCCTAATTATATAATTTTTATTATTAACAATGTATATGAAATATGTGTCATCAATTAATAGTATTTTAACTTAGTTTCTTAGTGATGAAGTAACCTGTAATTTGGTGATGGAGAAGTAGAAAAATATTGAAATTGTTTACATCTATAATACCATAATACAATATGAATATGGTGAATAAATATACTATCGAGTCTCATTATATAATTTTAATTATTATCAATGTATATGAAATATGTATCATTAATTAATAGTCTTTTAACTTAGTTTCTTAGTGATGAAGAAACCTAAAATTTGGTGATGGAAAGGAATAAAATATTGAAATTGTTTACATCTGTTATCCCATAATACAATATGAATATGGTGAATAAATATACTATCGAGCCTCATTATATAATTTGCATCATTAACAATGTATATGACAAATGTGTCATTAATTAATAATCTTTTAACTTAGTTTCTTAGCGACGAAGTAACCTAAAATTTGATGATGGAGAAGAAGAAAAATATTGAAATTGTTTACATATATTATACTATAATAAAATATGAATATGGTAAATAAATACACCATCAAGCCTCATTATATAATTTTTATTATTAACAATGTATATGAAATATGTGTCATCAATTAATAGTATTTTAACTTAGTTTCTTAGTGATGAAGTAACCTGAAATTTTGTGATGGAGAAGTAGAAAAATATTGAAATTGTTTACATCTATAATACCATAATACAATATGAATATGGTGAATAAATATACTATCGAGTCTCATTATATAATTTTAATTATTATCAATGTATATGAAATATGTGTCATTAATTAATAGTCTTTTAACTTAGTTTCTTAGTGATGAAGAAACCTAAAATTTGGTGATGGAAAGGAAGAAAATATTGAAATTGTTTACATCTGTTATCCCATAATACAATATGAATATGGTGAATAAATATACTATCGAGCCTCATTATACAATTTGCATCATTAACAATGTATATGACAAATGTGTCATTAATTAATAATCTTTTAACTTAGTTTATTAGCGATGAAGTAACCTAAAATTTGATGATGGAGAAGAAGAAAAATATTGAAATTGTTTACATATATTATACTATAATAAAATATGAATATGGTGAATAAATACACCATCGAGCCTCATTATATAATTTTTATTATTAACAATGTATACGAAATATGTGTCATCAATTAATAGTATTTTAACTTAGTTTCTTAGTGATGAAGTAACCTGAAATTTGGTGATGGAGAAGTAGATAAAATATTGAAATTGTTTACATCTATAATACCATAATACAATATGAATATGGTGAACAAATATACTATCGAGTCTCATTATATAATTTTAATTATTATCAATGTATATGAAATATGTGTCATTAATTAATAGTCTTTTAACTTAGTTTCTTAGTGATGAAGAAACCTGAAATTTGGTGATGGAGAAGAAGAAAATATTGAAATTGTTTACATGTATTATACCATAATACAATATGAATACTGTGAATAAATATACTATCGAGCCTCATTATATAATTTGAATTCTTAACAATGTATATGACAAATGTGTCATTAATTAATAATATTTTAACTTAGTTTCTTAGTGATGAAGTAATCTAAAATTTGATAATGGAGAAGAAGAAAAATATTGAAATTATTTACATAAATTATACTATAATACAATATGAATATGGTGAATAAATACACTATCGAGCCTCATTATATAACTTTAATTATTACCAATGTATATGAAATATGTGTCATTAATTAATAGTCTTTTAACTTATTTTCTTAGTGATGAAGAAACCAAAAATTTGGTGATGGAGAAGAAGAAAAATATAGAAATTGTTTACATTTTTTATACAATAATATAATTTGAATATGGTGAATAAATATACTATTGAGCCTCATTATATAATATTAATTATCACCAATGTATGTAAAATATGTGTCATTAATTAATAGTCTTTTAATTTAGTTTCTTAGTGATGAAATAACCAAAAATTTGTTGATTAGAAGAAGAAAAATATTGAAATTGTTTACATATATTATCCCATAATAGAATATGAATATGGCGAATAAATATAATATCGAGTCCCATTATATAATTTTAATTATTACCAATGTATAAGAAATGTGTGTCGTTAATTAATAGTCTTTTAATTTAGTTTCATAGTGAAGAAGTAACCTAAAATTTAGTGATAGTGAAGAAGAAAAATACTGAATTTGTTTATATCTATTATAACATAAAACAATGTGAATATGGTGAATAAATATACAATCGAGCATCGTTATATAATTTCAATTATTACCAATATATATCAAATATGTGTCTTTAATTAAAAGTCTTTTAACTTAGTTTCTTAGCGATGAAGTAACCTAAAATTTGATGATGCAGAAGAAGAAAAATATTGAAATTTTTTACATATATTATACTATAATACAATATGAATATGGTGAATAAATATACTATCGAGCCTCATTATATAATTTTAATTATTAACAATGTATATGAAATATGTGTCATCAATTAATAGTATTTTAACTTAGTTTCTTAGTGATGAAGTAACCTGAAATTTGGTGATGGAGAAGTAGAAAAATATTGAAATTGTTTACATCTATAATACCATAATACAATATGAATATGGTGAATAAATATACTATCGAGTCTCATTATATAATTTTAATTATTATCAATGTATATGAAATATGTGTCATTAATTAATAGTCTTTTAACTTAGTTTCTTAGTGATGAAGAAACCTAAAATTTGGTGATGGAAAAGAAGAAAATATTGAAATTATTTACATCTATTATCCCATAATACAATATGAATACTGTGAATAAATATACTATCGAGCCTCATTATATAATTTGAATCATTAACAATGTGTATGACAAATGTGTCATTAATTAATAATCTATTAACTTAGTTTCTTAGCGATGAAGTAAACTAAAATTTGATGATGGAGAAGAAGTAAAATATTGAAATTTTTTAGATATATTATACTATAATACAATATGAATATGGTGAATAAATACACCATCGAGCCTCATTATATAAATTTTATTATTAACAATGTATATGAAATATGTGTCATCAATTAATAGTATTTTAACTTAGTTTCTTAGTGATGAAGTAACCTAAAATTTGGTGATGGAGAAGTAGAAAAATATTCAAATTGTTTACATCTATAATACCATAATACAATATGAATATGGAGAATAAATATACTATCGAGCCTCATTATATAATTTTAATTATTATCAATGTATATGAAATATGTGACATTAATTAATAGTCTTTTAACTTAGTTTCTTAGTGATGAAGAAACCTAAAATTTGGTGATGGAAAAGAAGAAAATATTGAAATTATTTAAATATATTATACCAAAATACAATATGAATACTGTGAAAAAATATACTATCGAACCTCATTATATAATTTGAATCATTAACAATGTATATGACAAATGTGTCATTAATTAATAATCTTTTAACTTAGTTTCTTAGTGATGAAGTAACCTAAAATTTGATGATGGAGAAGAAGAAAAATATTGAAATTGTTTACATATATTATACTATATTACAATATAAATATGGTGAATAAATACACCATCGAGCCTCATTATATAATTTTTATTATTAACAATGTATATGAAATATGTGTCATCAATTAATAGTATTTTAACTTAGTTTATTAGTGATGAAGTAACCTGGAATTTGGTGATGGAGAAGTAGAAAAATATTGAAATTGTTTACATCTATAATACCATAATACAATATGAATATGGTGAATAAATATACTATCGAGTCTCATTATATAATTTTAATTATTATCAATGTATATGAAATATGTGTCATTAATTAATAGTCTTTTAACTTAGTTTCTTAGTGTTGAAGAAACCTAAAATTTGGTGATGGAAAAGAAGAAAATATTGAAATTGTTTACATCTGTTATCCCATAATACAATATAAATATGGTGAATAAATATACTATCGAGCCTCATTATATAATTTTAATCATTAACAATGTATATGACAAATGTGTCATTAATTAATAATCTTTTACCTTAGTTTCTTAGCGATGAAGTAACCTAAAATTTGATGATGGAGAAGAAGAAAAATATTGAAATTGTTTACATATATTATACTATAATAAAATATGAATATGGTGAATAAATACACCATCGAGCCTCATTATATAATTTTTATTATTAACAATGTATATGAAATATGTGTCATCAATTAATAGTATTTTAACTTAGTTTCTTAGTGATGAAGTAACCTGAAATTTGGTGATGGAGAAGTAGTAAAAAGTTGAAATTGTTTACATCTATAATACCATAATACATTATGAATATGGTGAATAAATATACTATCGAGTCTCATTATACAATTTTAATTATTATCAATGTGTATGAAATATGTGTCATTAACTAATAGTCTTTTAACTTAGTTTCTTAGTGATGAAGAAACCTGAAATTTGGTGATGGAGAAGAAGAAAATATTGAAATTATTTACATATATTATACCATAATACAATATGAATACTGTGAATAAATATACTATCGAGCCTTATTATATAATTTGAATTATTAACAATGTATATGACAAATGTGTCATTAATTAATAATATTTTAACTTAGTTTCTTAGTGATGAAGTAACTTAAAATTTGATGAAGGAGAAGAAGAAAAATATTGAAATTGTTTACATAAATTATACTATAATACAATATGAATATGGTGAATAAATACACTATCGAGCCTCATTATATAACTTTAATTATTACCAATGTATATGAAATATGTGTCATTAATTAATAGTCTTTTAACTTATTTTCTTAGTGATGAAGAAACCAAAAATTTGGTGATGGAGAAGAAGAAAAATATAGAAATTGTTTACATTTATTATACCATAATATAATACGAATATGGTGAATAAATATACTATTGAGTTTCTTTATATAATATTAATTATCATAAATGTATGTAAAATATGTGTCATTAATTAATAGTCTTTTAATTTAGTTTCTTAGTGATGAAATAACCTAAAATTTGTTGATTAGAAGAAGAAAAATATTGAAATTGTTTACATATATTATCCCATAATACAATATGAATATGGCGAATAAATATACTATCGAGTCTCATTATATAATTTTAATTATTACCAATGTATGAGAAATGTGTGTCGTTAATTAATAGTCTTTTAATTTAATTTCTTAGTGAAGAAGTAACCTGAAATTTGGTGATAGAGAAGAAGAAAAATATTAAATTTGTTTATATCTATTATAACATAAAACAATGTGAATATGGTCAATAAGTATACAATCGAGCATATATAATTTCAATTATTACCAATGTATATGAAATATGTGTCATTAATTAAAGGTCTTTTAACTTAGTTTCTTAGTGATAAAGTAACCTAAAATTTGGTGATGGAGAAGTAGAAAAATATTAAAATTGTTTAGATTTATTATACCATAATACAATATGAATATGTTGAATAAATATACTATCGAGCCTCATTATATAATTTTAATTATTAACAATGTATATGAAATATGTGTCATTAATTAATAGTATTTTAACTTAGTTTCTTAATGATGAAGTAACCTAAAATTTGATGATGGAGAATAAGAAAAATACTGAAATTGTTTACATATATTATACTATAATACAATATGAATATGGTGAATAAATACACTATCGAGCCTCATTATATAACTTTAATTATTACCAATGTATATGAAATATGTGTCATTAATTAATTGTCTTTTAACTTATTTTATTAGCGATGAAGAAACCAAAAATTTGGTGATGAAGAAGAAGAAAAATATAGAAATTGTTTATATTTATTATACCATAATATAATATGACTATGGTGAATAAATATACTATTGAGCCTCATTATATAATATTATATATTACCAATGTATGTAAAATAAGTGTCGTTAATTAATAGTGTTTTAATTTAGTTTCTTAGTGATGAAATAACCTAAAAGTTTGTGATTAGAAGAAGAAAAATATTGAAATTGTTTGCATATATTATCCCATAATATAATATGAATATGGCGAATAAATATACTATCGAGTCTCATTATATACTTTTAATTATTACCAATGTATAAGAAATGTGTGTCGTTAATTAATAGTCTTTTAATTTAGTTTCTTAGTGAAGAAGTAACCTAAAATTTAGTGATAGAGAAGAAGAAAAATATTGAATTTGTTTATATCTATTATAACATAAAACAATGTGAATATGGTGAATAAATATACAATCGAGCATCGTTATATAATTTCAAATATTACCAATTGTGATACGGTGGGAGAACTGACTAGGGTTTTGCGTTTGTTTTCGCAAATGTTTCGGTTGAGCAAGAGTCGTCACCGACTTTTTATTTTATCCTAAGGAAAGGTTAAAAAGCACAGCAAAAACCTTTGAGATGTTTTCTTGGGTTCGGGGAGTAGATTATAGAAAGGGAAGGTATTAGCACCCTTTCTATCCATGGTTTTCCATGAGCTCTTAGTTACTTGCTTAGATCAACTTGCCTTGATTTTCAATTGTTTGAAATGGTGCTTTGTGCGTGGTTTTGAAAATGTTTTGAAAAAGATGCCTTGTCTAGGCAACCCTTGTAACAATTCTTTACTCGAATGTTTTACAAAAGGTATTTGTCTTTTTGAAAAGATGTTTCAAGTTTTTTTGAAAGTTGTTTTGAAAATGTAGTGATATGTGGGTTTGAAAAATAGGCAAGCGTTTTTTGCAAGTTGACAAGCACTCAAGAGTTATCTACCCTAAAGTTCTAAAAGATCTTTGCTATGTTTTAACCCTTTTAACAATTTTGTTCCACCATTGCATTTGGTGGACAATCTTGTGTTAGGATGTTAACGGGACAGGCGCGGGTCATCGTTTAGACCATGATTGCAATGGTGCCAAGTACCTTTGGACAATTTTTCCTTTAAGGGACTTGATCATTTTTAGGCAACTTTCGAAAGCGTCGTCGAGGGACTATGATCATTTGAATTGTTTTGCTTTGCCCAAAGAGACCTAACATGCAATATGGCCCATTATTGAAGGCAACAAGTGGAATACCCTAGGGGTGCAAGTGTGATTAGTGTTGTCCATTTTCATGCTTGTTTATCTTGAATTTAGGTCAAACTATTTTTGGTTAATTGATTTGCATACAAAACCCTAATTCTAACATGGAATAATTAGAAATCTTTAAAGTGCGAAAAATAAAGTTCCTAAGTTATTACAACACAATATATGGGAAGGGGGGTACAATATGTTCAAATGGGGGTATTTTGACAAGAATTAAAACCCTAGACTATTACATCAAACTTGGAATTTTGCAAGGTATTTATTTACACAATATTCAAATAAAAATAAGATAAATATGCAAAAATGCAAAAAGAGGTTTTTCATATGTATGTAAAAAATTATTTATCATGTATCAAATAAGAAAAAATAAAATTAATTAATTTTTGGTGTTTTTATGCATTTAGGGCAAAAACCCTAATTTTATAAATAGAAAGTATTTATTATATAATATATGTAATATTTATTAATTATATACAAAAAATAAATAAAAGAGAAGTATATTTGTCAAAAAGGTATTTTTAATGTTAAATATTAATAAAAATAAAAATATATATATTTTGTATTTTTTAATCTAAATATACTAATAAATATATATGTATTTGTATTATTTACTAAATATATTAAATATACACAAAAATAATAATATTTAATATTTACAAAAAAGGATATTTTATATAAAATATTTTCAGAAGATAAAATAACATACAAATTAGAAAATAAAAGTATTTGGTATTATTCCTAATATTCTAAACAAAAAAAAAGTATTATGTATTACTTACATACAAATATCAATTTAAACAAATAAATGCCTAATAAATACAAAAATGGCTTGGAAAATATTTTTTATATTTTTAATATTATGAGAAAAAATGAATAAGTCAGAAATAACAAAGAAAAGTCAAAAAAGACTTCAAATAAGCACAAAGGGCCAAGGGGGTTCAAAAGTAGAAATAGGGTGCAAATAAGAAGTCAACTCAGGCCCAGCCCAAGAAGACTTTGTCTTCAACCTCAGAACAACACATTTGAAAAACGCGCGCCTTTGATGCTTCAAACACAACTCCTGATTCCTGGACTTTTAGCACAAACTTACAACATGAAAAATGTTAAGCATCAAGCCACGATTCTAGACATATAAAGAACTCATCCTAACTCTCAAAAATGAGAGAGAATTTCTCCATTCCTAATTCTTAACCTAACTTTTTATCAATGTTCAGACCTCAAATTCTCATAACACAGGCAAAATAAATGGAAAGTAAAGATATGTATAGCTTCAGGGACATGAGCATGACATTTTGCATTCACAAACTTAGAGCTAGTTCTCCCTACATTGAGAGATAGAAGTTCATGAACTTACCTGTTCATTTGGAATCGTGTCTGGCAATGGAGGAGCTTTCAGGGCAAGATAATGATTTGTATAGCTTGCTTGATGTCCAGGGATGTTATTCCAAGCTTTAGTTTGCTTTGAAACCAAGTGAATCGTGTTATGGCACTTCAATTGCAAAACAGAAAAATGAAAATGGTGATGTTGGTTAGGAGTGTTACAGTCTGCTTCTAATGCTTTGGACAGTTTGTATGGACGGTAGGGAAAGTGTTTGAAGTGGTTTTGGCCAAGATGCACGATGGAAATGAGCTAGCCAAGTCCAAGTGCAGAATGCCCTGTTTTTGTGCAGTTTAATGGTGATTCTGTGTTTGAGAAAGCAATGGAGATGGTTGGCTCGTGTTTTAGGTCAGGGTGGTTGTTTAGAATGTGTATAACAAGTTTGCTTAAGTTGGTCTTGGCAGAAATGAGAGTTGGTGCTTGTTATGTCAAATTTCTTCTTACTTAAGCAACAAAAGGCCAAGTTCTGTTTTAGACTGATGGAAGCCCCTCTAATGTGCTGCTAAGCATGCCCTTGATCAGTGGGATTAGCTCAATAACTTGTGCCAAAGAGATTTGTTGTGTACCTCTTGATTTGCAAATTGACATAAAGTTCTACTTTTTCAAAAATGGACATAATGCTTTTTCTATTTTAGGACTAAACCTTCATGTAATGCTTAAACACATAATGCAAGGCTTGAACATAAAGGGTTTGCATTTAATTATTGAGTGCAAATGGGATATAGGACCTGTAATCAAGTTGTGCAAGCTGATTTGAAAAATTGCACAAGTTATGAACATGTACATGGCCATGAATCAAAGTGACTTTTTCCCAAATTGCCAAATTCGATTCTCTCTAACCATGAGGTTGTTTGATGAGTTCTTGGACATTTTGGAAAGCTTGGAATGTATACTACAATCCATCTTTGTAATGCAAATTGAAATTCCAAGTGGAAGTATGTGAAAAGTGGTCTTGAAGTTAGGCAAAAATCTTGCCTAAAATTGGTCAAAATTTCTCTAAGTTAAGAATGGTTTGGCACCCTTGTTCCAAAAATTGTAACTTGAGCTACAAGCTTCTTTTGAGGAAACTTTGTGAATCAAAGTTGTAGATTTTGCAATGGACTACAACTTGCATGTTTTGACTTTTTCTTGAATCCAAATGAATCTTGGTGAGAAAGTGGGACAAAGTTAGGAAAAAATTAGGGTTTTTCATAACTTAGAAAAAATTCTAAGTTATGAAAAATCTTCATTTCAAACCCTAATTTGTGATTCTTGATTTCTTGATGAACAAGTTTCATGATTTGGCATGTTTTGATGAAAAATGAATCTTGACACTTGATTTTGACCAAAAAGTCAAAGTTTGACTTTTCAGTGTACAGTCAAAAATTGATCAATTGACTGGAAAATTCAACTGTCAATCTTGTGCATTTGGGATCTTTTGAATTTGTTGAGTATGTCAAGACAATTCCATGGGGTCCTTGAGTCTATATGTGAGCTTGGTTTGCCATTGGCTAGGTCAAACAGTCAAAAATTGCCTTTGTGCAGTCAAAACCCTAAAAATGACCATTTTGCCCTTTTGGTGATCTGATCAAATTTCTTGTGGAATTGGGATCCAAACTTGATCAAATGGTCCATATGAGTTCATAATGTTGATGTGGGTCAAAAATCATGAGGTTTGACTGTCAATTGACTACAGTTGACTTTTTCCCCAATACAGCTGATTTCTAGGTCAACTGTCCAATTGACTGGGCAAAGTTTGGAATCAAGGCTTGAAACTTGGTATGGATAAACTTGGGAGTCCAACATGAAGCATGAAAGTCATCTTAGGCATTTTAGGTCAAAACATCCTTGTGCAAACACAAACCCTAATTTGGGTCAACAGTGCTAGGAGAAGTCTTAAGCAGAGGAAACCCTAACTGGATCTTGAGCTCCAAGGGCCTTGTGATGAGAAAATATTGAGAAAATGAGAGGGAAAATTTTGGGGTACAACAGTTGCCCCTGTTCAATCTTCTTGAATCCGAAGAGTTAGATTGGCAAGCTTGCCTTTCGCGACTCGAGGGTAAAAGGAGATTGGACACTAGAGTGCCCTTAAATTTGCACTCGTCAAAGCAATGAACGTGGGAATGGGCTTAGAGATGCCATTTGGAGATGGGCTTAAAGATGCCATCTGGAGGGGTGACAGAATCTTGTCGGGGATGGGCTTAAGGATGCCATCTGGAATGAGTATCGGAAAGGTGTCCATGTTTTGGACCATCTCTGAACTGAGGGTCTGAATAAGCAATAGATTGACATCCGTTGTTAGGAGGAATCCGTAAACTGTTTTCAAAAGTTGAGAAGAGTCTGAACAAGCGATAGATTAACATCCGTTGTTAGGAGGAATCCGTAAACTGTTTTCAAAAGTTGAGAAGAGTCTGAACAAGCGATAGATTAACATCCGTTGTTAGGAGGAATTCGTAAACTGTTTTCAGAATTTGAGAAGAGTCTGAACAAGCGATAGATTAACATCCGTTGTTAGGAGGAATCCGTAAACTGTTTTCAGAAGTCTGAAGAAGAATCTGAACAAGCGATAGGTTAGCATCCGTTACTGGAAAACCTGTGAACTGTTTTCAGAAGTCTTGAAGTTGAATAAACAATAGAGCAGCATCCGTTGTTGGGAAGCGTCCGTAAACTGTTTTCAAAAATTGCATCTGAACAAGTGATAGATTAACATCCGTTGTTGGGAAGAATCCATAAACTGTTTTCAGAAGTCTTGAGAAGAATCTGAACAAGCGATAGGTTAACATCCGTTACTGGAGAACCCGTGAACTGTTTTCAGAAGTCTTGAAGTTGAATAAGCAATAGAGCAGCATCCGTTGTTGGGAAGCGTCTGTAAACTGTTTTCAAAAAAAAGCATCTGAACAAGTGATAAATTAACATCCGTTGTTGGGAAGAATCCATAAACTGTTTTCAGAAGTCTTGAGAAGAATCTGAACAAGCGATAGGTTAACATCCGTTACTGGAGAACCCGTGAACTGTTTTCAGAAGTCTTGAAGGTGGAGGAGGAACCGGTGTAGGGTTTCCTGATGATGAGTTCGTGTAAAACTGCATCTGGATGCATCTGGAATAAGCATCGGAATGTTGCCATGTCTGGGTCACATCTGAACTATTTCTGGATGAATCTCGGAAGATGATCTTTGTCTGTCGACTGATCTTACCTGAAAAGGTAAAGGGTTAGTTGTATGCAATGTTATGATGCATGATGCAATGTATGTGACATCAATGTTTATGACATGAATGTGATGAATGTGCATGTAAGCTGATGAGCTATCTTGCTGAGGATAAATGAATCCTAGATGGCTGAAGATAAAAGCATCTTGACTGCTGCCGGGAAGAATAATTCATTGGCTATTGCTGGGGAATACCGGATCTTCAATCATTGAGGGGCCTCAGGACCACCGCGGGGAATTGAAATTTCCTTGGTGACTTGCAGGGTAAGAGAATTTATGATGATTTCTAACGGGGAGTTCAGAACCTGATAGACTCATGATGGGAAGGTAGGGCTGGGCATCCTCAGCTTGGTGGGAAGTACCTCTGTGGGGAAAAGGTTCACTAGCTTGGTTCAGCTGGGGATACTGAAACTTGACTCTGAGGGGAATTGAGTTCTGACTGAGGAATGCGGATTTCAAATCTGCTTGGGATTTCCTTTGAAAAGGTATCAGGATGTCTAACCGTACCTTCAACTTACTAGTAATCATCTTTCTTGATTCATAAGGAAATGATTATGTTCAAATGCATATGCCTATTTAACAAAACATTGGACGTTTCTCAAATAAAACATAAGTGCAAAAGAAAAGAGAAAAGGAACGACGCAAATTTCTGGAAAAGTATTTGTATTAACTTTCTATGAGTATATTTGTACCAAGGAGACAATCATCCTAGTAAGAGGATTTCATCGTAAATATTGAAAAATTTATACAAAAGAAAGATGGCTATGTGAAATAATTCCATGGGATTCCATTCTGCTATAGCTTTCACAACTCTGAATATCTGTCTATTCAATGCTTCGTCTTCCGATGGCTGGATTGATCAGAAGCTTGGAACTGGTTGATGAAGAGATTGTCCTTAAAGTGATCCGACGAGACATAGTCATACGCTTTAATTCCCTAACTTTTGCCTGAATCGCCCTTTCGGGTTTTCGATCCACCGGGAAACCCCTTTTTGCCCAAGCCGCCCTTTCGGGTTTTCAACTTGCCGGGTGTACAAATTTATTTTTTATTTGTATCCCTAACTTTTGCCTCAACCGCCCTTTCAGGTTTTCGATTCACCGGGATGCCCATTTTTGCCCAAGCCGCCCTTTCGGGTTTTCGACTTGTCGGGTTATTTTATGCGTAGTATCTTTTGACTATGTCTGCTGTGATCGGTGGATCTGGAACTGACTGTTTAACGCTGGTTCACGAAATGTCATGGAAGCAAGAGTCGCCACCGTCTTTTATTTTCTCCAAATGGAAAGGACAAAAGCACAGAAAAAATTCCTTATGGAGATCGCTCTCGGTTCGGGAGGTAGATTATAGAAAGGGAAGGTGTTAGCACCCTTTCTATCCATGGTTATCCATGGGCTCTTAGATACTTGCTCATTTGTGTTTTCAAAATGGTTTGTTTGGTTTTCAACTGTGGGTTTAAAAAAAGTTTCTTTGAAAATTTCAGTTCGACTCTTGTATCAGTCCTCAAGAGTGTTTGAAAAGTTGCTTTCGAAAGCTTTTTGAAAAGGTGTCGGTGTGAAAAGTATTTTTGATTTATTTTGAAATTAGAGGAAGTATCTAGAGTTGTCTACCTACCCTAAGGAATTCGTCTGTGTAAATGTCCTTAAAGTAGTGCCATCCCACCATTGAGGTAGGTAGCACCACCGTTGGAGGTGTTTGGGTCAATTCGAGGGTTCGGGACATGGTGATCACCAGAGCAATAGGAAGACACCTTAGAAGCTACCCTCATGCCATGTTCATGGACATGAGGACTTACTAAAACGTCCTCTACTCGACGACCACCTTTCGAGGGGCAAGGCAATAGTGAGGCGTACCCTAGGGGTGGTGTGTGATTTGTGTGTCATGTTCATTTATATTCATCTTGTTCATGCATTGGTGATCTACGCGTTGCTTTTATTTTGACATTCATTCTTTCATGCAATTTAATTAACAGTTTAAAAGATGCGGAATTAAAAGTTCCTACGCTATTACAAAGGCGCGGGTCCACATCGCCAAATTAATCCAGGACCCGATTTGAAATAAAATAAAATGCGAGAAATATAAATGTCCTATTAATCTATTACATGGCTTTTGGGCAATTACATTTATATTCACAAAAAAGGGAAATAAGAATAAAATGCGAAAGTAAGTAAAATCGGGAATGCGAGGGCGTTGGACCCTTTTAAGGAAATTAAATTAAAATTATGCAATTAATTAAATTTAATGAGAAAAAGAGATTTTTTTGTGTTTTTTATATTTATGGATTTTAATGAGAATTAATGGAATTAAAACCTAATTCTAACTATTTTTAATTTATTAAAAAAATGTGAAAATTAAACCTAAAGTTAACCTAATTATTTACATGGCAATTTATTTATAAAATAATAATTAGTAATTAAATAGGGTGAAAAAAGAAAAAGGAAAAAAAAGTATAAAACCCTAATTCTACATTTTTTAGTTTATAAAGAAAGACATTTAAAATTAAACCTAGAATAAAAAAACTAAATTAATTAAATTTATTTACAAAAATGTTTAAATAAAATATATTTTTATATTTTGTGACTTTCTGATTTTTATTATTTTTTTATGTTATGAAAACAAATTAATTTAAAGAATTATATTGAAACTAAATAAACAAATAAAATAGAAAAAGAATGAAAGAAGACAAACAAAGGGGGGTGTTGACCCCAAACTGGAGATATCTGGCCATCAATTAGGCCCATTTAACTCCTGGCCTTGTTGACTTTTCTGGTCACGTGTGTATGCATTGACTGATGCCCATGGTGTTCTTCAAACTTTGACCTTTGGATTGGGATTATGGGGCGCGTGGCATGGCAGATTATGGGGACACATGATGGTCATTAGGTAATGCGCTGCATGGGAAGATATTAGCAAGAAAAATATTGAAATAACATGGGGGACCTGGGGATCGAACCCAGGTCCCAAAGCTTGCCAGCATGACATTCCACCAACTGAGCTGCTTGAACGCGTTGTATATTGAATAAAGAATAAATAACATAAAGGAAAATTGGTGTTAGTGACATATAAACAAAAAAACGCGCGCTGAATTCAAACTTCCCAATCAGAGCTTGCCACATGATCTTCTTCCTCGTTTGTTCCTGAAACAAAAAGAAGTAGCGGGGGTTTTAAACCCCCCCAAAACACAGTCTTTTCAAAAATAGCGAATAGCCCGTATGGCTATATAAATTAGGCGCGATTAGTGTATTGAGTTCGTCCAAGCGTCCTGATTCTAACCATGGTACTGGGATGTCTGGATTTTACAGTATATGTAAACGCCCAATTTGAAACTTGAGAAACCCTAAAACATTCCAATGGCAATTTTCGCTACAAGCATTGTTAGTCAAATTAAAGGTTGCCATTAGTCTCAGAACCTTCATATTAGTCTAGATCAATATTCAAAATGTATCAAAAATGCATGCATATTAGAATACGATTATGGAAAAGTTTTGAGAAAATTTGACATCCATATACCAATTCTGGAGGCGTGGGGACTGGAAAAAGATTCAGAAAGCTTCCTTGAGGCTTTGGCCAGCTATTGGAATTGTTACTTTTCTTTGAATCGTGCTAGAAGGTAGTTTTCAGTTTTCAGATTTTTTGACAAAAAATGCAAACTTGGTTTTTGAGATGGGCCGCAGCTTCAAGGTTTGAGCTTTAGGGTTTGCATCAGTATATGTATGGGAACGGATTAGGGTTGAAATTTGGATCCAAAACCCTTTGCATTGATGTATGGAATATTTGATTTTCATGCATATTGTTTCAAATCTTTTCCATGTGATTTTGATTCCAATCATGGCCAATCTTTCCAATTTGGGTTGTGCACGAATCTTGAGTCTTTAAGGAGAGCAAATACTGCATAAAAAGATTCAAATGCATTGGTTTAGTATTTTTTCCATATTTTATTTAATTAAATGAATTAATTGTAATTAAAAATTCAAATAAATAAATAAAAATGATGAAATAAATCCCCTTTGGGCCAAATGGTCGTGCATAGCCTTTGGATGATGAATCTTGGAAGAAAATGTGGCCCATTAGCAATTTTGAGGCATTTGAAGTAAAGTTGACTTTTCAAAATGCCCAAAAATTTCCCAACTTCCACAAGGCATATCTTGCTCAATCTTTAAGCTTTGATCATGTTCTTGGACATTTTGAAAAGGTCTTGAAGTCCTCTAACCATTGCCTTTTGTCCCATGTCATTTTGATTTACCAATCTCAAGTTATGGCCTTTGACTTAAAGTCCCTTTTTGTTGACTTTTGAAAATGACCTATAATGTTGAAATTGATAACTTTTTGTGAGAGCATTTCTTGGACTTGAAGTGTGAATAGGACTTGTAGGAAATGTCTTTATCTTCAAAATGAGCTTTGGATGGAATTTTTCTAATAAACCATGTGGAAGTTATGCCTTTGTCAAGTTACAGTTTACTTTTTCAACTGTCCAAATATGGAAACTTTTGCATTTTGAGACTTTTTGAGCCAAGCTTTGAGAATCATGATCAAGAATTGATCAAATGATGTTTGTGGCTTCAAAATAAGATGTTGACCAAAAATTTGAACTTTTGACTGTCAAATGACCATTTTGCCCCTGCAGTTGACTGTAGGGCAATTTGGGTTTTTGACTGTGCAATTTTGTGTTGTGAGTCTTGAAACTTGACATGAGGATGCTTGACCATGTTTGTAGGCATGTGGGACTTGATTGGACCCTTGAAAACTTCAATTTCTTTGACAGAACCAAAACCCTAGTTTTTGACTGTTAGGAGGCCCTTGAACTGTGCAACCCTTGGGGAGATTTTGAAGCATGCTCTTTGCAAATTTTGAAGAATATGGGAGGGCAAATTTTGGGGTACAACAGTTTCCCCTGTTCAATCTTCTTAGACCTGAGGATGCAGATTGGCTGACGTGCCTTTCGTAATCCGAAGGTGGAAGATGATTGAACACTAGAGTGCCCAGAAATTTGCGCTCACATAGTAGTATGATGGTGGGAATGGGCTTATAGATGCCATTTGGAGATTGATGGATAGGATGATGGGCTTATAGATGCCATGCTAAGAGGTGATGGAAGATGGATGGGCTTATAGATGCCATCTGGGTGTTGATCGCGTAAGAGATTCCTTAGCGAGAACTCGCGTACCTGAAAAAGAAAATGATTACTTGACCTGTTACAGGAGCTGGTCTTCAAACCCTTATGTAGATGTGCTCTGACTGGTGTTGGCTCCTAAATTCGACACCTTTGTTTTGATTGGTGTCAGCCATTAAAAGCTGAAAGATGCTTTCGACTGGCTAAGCCTGTCGAAGTGCCCGTCGAAAGATGGCAAAATACTTAGAAGATTTCTTCCAAGGAAGAAGGCTGGTTGCCTTCGACGTCGAAGGAGTTTTCGTCGAAGACGTCTCTTGATGAAGGTGTTCGATGGTCCAGAGTGGAGCAGTTTGAAATTCAAAGCTTTGGAGGGAAAACGGTTTCCAGCAGTTACTACGTGCAAACGTGCAAAGATCTGGAGCGTCGAGCATGGAGAACGTGCCAAGTGGCTTGATCTCAAAGCAGTGTAACTGCCCGACGGTTACTTGGAATGTTTTAGTATAAATAGGAGTAGACATGTAGTTTCTCGCGTGTGTTCACAATCATATACATAGTCACTCATTTAGATTCAAGTACCCAGTGTGAGCGAAAGAATTGTTGAGAAATGTATGTGTGAAACACCAATTTTATCAACTAAAGTCATTTACTTTTCCAGCATTTTACTTGCTTTTCTCCTTTAAATTCCTGTCGAACCTTTACTTTAAAGCCTTGTTTATTTTACCAAGCCTTTCCTTTATGCAATTTACTTGAAACAATTTACTTAAAGCCTTATCCAATTTAATCAAACTTCAAAATCAACCTATGTCCATAGGATCAATCTGATCGATCCTGCGAGTAACCAAATAAGTAACCATTTGGAGGATCAGCGGTTGTTTACCAAAACCCAAGGTAAACAAATTGGCACACCTGGTGGGACTGTGTGTTGATTGTTGAAAATTATCTCATCTTTTCGAGTTGTATGTTATTGAGGAGTGGTAGGATATACACCAACGATAACAATACTGTCAGAAGAAGGGAAGAGATGGTGAATCCGCCAAACAATAACGAAATCCCACAAACAAGTGTGGGAGAAACGGTTAATATGACCGTGAGTGAAGCGACGAATGTTGGTTCGACACCAGCAGTGTCAGTCACAACCACGGGGCCAATAACTTCGTTTACAGGCCCCAGAATACCTTTGGGAACTCCCCCACCAAGGGGAAATATAGGCACAAGGCCTGTGGTTCCCCCAGGATTCATTCCATTCTATGGCATGCCAACTTCTGAAGTGGCAAGCCTAACGAATGCTGCGTCCACTTATTCAGAACCTTTCGTGAGTGCCTCTTCGCCACTCCAAGGCTCTGGAGTAGGCATGGCGAATAGAAATAGGACCCAACTCTTAGGAGGAACGTCCCAAGTAGCCCATGGCCTTACAAATGCCTCGACAGCAGTCTTGAGGCAACAAATGGACGAAAGCAACCATGATATGGTGCAAATGTTGGCACAAACTTTGAGTACAGTGCTAAATCCTCTAATACAAAATACTACTCAATCGAATCAGCAAGTTACAGCGCAAATGACGCGTTTGGCTGATTTCTTTGGAGTACCCCCACCCATTCGACAGCCCCAAAGGGCGCAAATAAGGGGAAATCAGGGGATATTTGTAGAGGAAGAAACCACCATTAACCAGGCTCAACAGCCTGTCGAACAACCTGTCGAAGAACCTAGGGTAATAGCCCCAGAGGTAAGGTTAGTTAACAGAAATCAAAATGCTGACGAAGTAGTTCAGCATATCCAATACCAAAACATGGGTTTGGAAAACAATCTGGCAACCATGATCGAAAGGATCATGACTCAGAATGGAATGAACATGGGCTTTCGAAGGCCCAACTTTACATCTCCATTGTCAGAATATGTGTTACAAACGGATTTACCTCCTAGGAGCAAAGTCCCCAAATTTACTAAGTTCTCTGGGGACACGACAGAATCTACTGTCGAACATGTGGCGAGGTATTTGATCGAAGCAGGAGACATTTCAAATAATGAAAACCTAAGGATCAAGTACTTCCCAAGTTCCTTAACCAAGAACGCTTTTACTTGGTTCACAACTCTAACCCCCAATTCGATCCATCATTGGACCCAGTTGGAAAGATTGTTCCATGAACAATTCTATATGGGGCAAACCAAGATAAGCCTGAAAGAACTGGCCAGTGTGAAGAGACGTTTCACTGAACCTATTGACGAATATCTGAATAGGTTTAGGTTGCTTAAGGCGAGATGTTTTACACAAGTGCCAGAACATGAGTTGGTCGAAATAGCCGCAGGCGGTTTAGATTATTCCATTAGGAAGAAGCTAGACACCCAGTACCTAAGAGACATGGCCCAACTGGCCGATAGAGTTCGACAGGTCGAACGCCTCAAAGCTGAAAAAGCTAAGGCAACGAAAACTCATAAGAGAGAGAGAATAGCGTACGTTGAGATGGATGATGAAGATCTAGAATCCTTCGACGATACTTTAGCTGTCGAAGAAGGAGAAGTCGATTTAGCAGAACTAAAACAAGGGCCACCATACTCTTGTAAACAGTTAGTCCCTTCAAATGGGAAAAATCCCATTGGTCCAGACAGGACCAACGATAGGTTCCCAAAAAAGACTTATAGTTTTGACATCACAAAATGTGATGAAATATTCGACTTGCTAGTTAAAGATGGCCAAATGATAGTACCCCCTGGGGTAAAAGTGCCTCCTCTTGATCAAAGAAAGAAGAGAGGTTTTTGCAAATATCATAATTTTTTGGGCCATAAAACTTCTCAATGTTTTCTTTTCAGGAATCTTGTGCAAGACGCTATTGAGGAAGGGAGATTAAAGTTTGCTGACAAATCCCCCATGGCTGTCGACTCCAATCCACTGAAGGCTGAAGCCCACTATGCAGAACCCTCTGAGGTGAACATGATAGAGGCAACCAGGATCCAGTCGAAGAAGCCAGGCATTACCATGGTCGAAGTCTCAAAGGACCACATCAACATGCCAATCTTTGGCAGTTTTTCTGGAAATTTATCCAGGAAGACAATTGAGGCTGTCCAGAAAGCGGTTGAGGACCCGAAGTCGAAGACTGCTGAAACACAAAAAACTGGACCAAAGCCCAGTTCCCACTTGGCCACTGTTCAAGGCCAGACGGAGAATCTGGAAATACAAATGAAGCAACTAACTCTTGCTACTAAAGATACAATGAATATCAATATGGTTGAACTTTCTGACCCTAAAGCATCAGAAGAGGCCATAAGGCAAGAGCAGGCTAATAAGACGGCTTTCCCACGGGAAAACGAAAACTTGGCAGATTTTTTACAAAGATGCCAGAAGAAGAAATCATAGGTAATGCTGTGTCCAAGATGCAGTTCGATCTTTGATAAAAAAGCTGCTGAGCACATTCAAGGTGTGAGAGCAGCAAACAAGAGAAGGGAGAATGCTGACCTTCGACATGATCCCAGAAGGGGTTCTCACCAAGACAAGAGGCCATTGACCTTTAGGCCTCCAACAAATGTACCAGTAGACACTTGGTACAAAACCTCTGGCCGGAAAAGGCCAAGTGAAGAGAAATGGCATTCTTTCGATGTGCCAAGAGGTTCCTCTTTAACTCAGAAGAAAGAGCCTCAAGTTGCTGCACCTAAGGTTGCTCAAGTGTCCAGCAACTACAAGGGTAAAAATCCTATGTCTCGATCCCAATGGAGGAGATATCAAAGGAGACGAAAAGCAGAAAGGGAGGCTGCCAACGAACCTAAGGCAGAAACTAGTTCGAATGTTCCTCAAAGGAAACAAAGGAAGCCTCTAGAGAGAGAACCAGTTACCAACAGGCTAGTTTGGCCTAACCAAAGTGAAGTCGAAGACGAAGACGATGCTGAGTCCGACGATACTTTGGATATAATGGTGAATATTGTTTCAGTGCTGCCCAGGGAATTCAATCGACAGGTAGAAGTCGAAGCAAGTGACTGGGAGGTGGAACAAGAAATGGCCAAACATAGGCCAGTGTGCTATTTTGTCATGGACAATGGCACTACAGAGGAACAAAATGGCTTCTTCGAGCCACCTACAGAGGCGATGAAGAATCACCTCAAGCCTTTGTTCATAAGGGCTAAGCTCGAAGAGACTACTGTGAACAAAATATTGGTCGACTGTGGGGCAACTATAAATATTATCCCTCACTCCATGCTAAGGAAGATTGGCAAAAGAGATGAGGAAATTAAACCCCACAATATGGTCCTGTCGAACTATGAGGGCGGCATTGGGACCACCATGGGAGTGATCCAGCTAGATATCAAAGTTGGGTCGATCCTTCGACCAACAATGTTCATGGTCATATCGGCCAAACCTAACTACAACCTTTTGTTAGGCCGTGAGTGGATTCATGGTGTAGGTGCTGTGCCTTCATCGATGCATCAAAGACTGTTGCTATGGCGTCCAGATGGGATGGTCGAAAACATAGAGGCAGATCAAAGCTACTACCTTGGCAAAGTGAATCACTTGGGTGTGGCAGAGTTCGACAAAAACTTGGCTCACATAGGGCCATGTCCAACTCCTGACTTCGACATGGCGCCAGCGCCAAACACCTTTTGTTCCCTATACCTGCATCCTGAGCATGGTTTCCAATGGGACAGAGAAGACTTGTCCCACATAGACTTCAGTGGGCTAACTGATATCCAACCAACTGGTTGGGGAAGTGAATTCAGTGATAATGACTGAGTCACAATCTCTGAAGCGAATTTCGGCTTATGTAGCCGAAACCAAGATGATAACGGCTCTCGAAGCCGAAGTAAAGTACATGGCCACACAGGCCAATGATCAACAATTATCTGCTGTTGGCCCAGGAAAGGATTTCGATCCAAAACCCCCTGATATCATGCCAGAAGAAATGCAGGAACAGAGGCTCGACGCCATCTATGACAATGAGCCTTTGGGCTTCGAAAAGGATCCCTTGGCGAATAACATTAAGATGTTAGCGCAAGACCCTTTAGAAGAAATCAACTTAGGCGAAGGATCAGAGAAGAGGCCAACTTACATCAGTGCCAAAATTGATCCAGAACTTAGGTTGGAAGTAATCCAATTGCTGAAAGAGTTTAAAGACTGTTTTGCATGGGATTATGACGAAATGCCTGGTCTCGACAGAGGATTGGTAGAACTTCAGTTGCCAATCAAACCTGGAAAGAAGCCAATCAAGCAAAATCCAAGACGCTTCGCTCCAGAAATATTGTCGAAGATCAAAATGGAGGTCGAAAGACTTCTGAAATGCAAATTCATCCGCGTTACAAGGTATGTCGAATGGATTGCAAATATTGTGCCAGTAATTAAGAAAAATGGCACATTAAGGGTGTGCATAGATTTCAGAGATTTGAATGCTGCCACCCCCAAAGATGAATATCCTATGCCTGTGGCGGAAATGCTAGTCGATTCTGCCGCTGGCTATGAATACCTGAGTATGCTCGACGGTTATTCAGGATATAATCAAATATTCATTGCTGAAGAGGATGTGTCGAAAACAGCTTTTCGATGCCCTGGGGCCTTAGGCACTTACGAATGGGTAGTGATGCCTTTTGGCCTAAAAAACGCTGGGGCAACGTACCAGCGAGCAATGAATACTATCTTCCATGATTTTATTAACACTTTTATGCAAGTTTATATTGATGATATTGTTATAAAATCTGTTTCCAGGAAGAACCATATTGACCACCTTCGACAATCATTCGAAAGAATGAGAGAACATGGTCTGAAGATGAACCCTTTGAAGTGTGCGTTCTGTGTGAAAGCTGGAGATTTCTTGGGCTTCGTTGTCCACAAGAAAGGAATCGAAATCAATCAGAACAAGACGAAGGCAATTTTGGAAGCGAAAGCGCCATCGAATAAGAAGGAATTGCAATCTCTCTTAGGCAAGATAAATTTCTTGAGAAGGTTTATATCTAACCTAAGTGGGAAAGCTCAGGCCTTTTCACCCTTACTTCGACTGAATAAAGAGGGGTTCGAATGGGGGGAAGAGCAACAAGAAGCCTTCGACAAAATCAAAGGGTACCTCACTAAGCCACCTATTTTGGTGCCTCCTTGTAGCAATAGGAGTATGAGATTGTACATAGCTGCATCTGACAAAACTCTGGGAAGTATGTTAGCCCAAGAGGATGAGAATGGAGTCGAAAGACCCATTTATTATCTCAGTCGAGTTTTGAATGATGCAGAAACTAGATATAGCGAAGTTGAAAAATTGTGTCTATGTCTGTATTTCTCTTGTACAAAACTCAAGCAATATATAAAACCAGTTGATGTTTATGTTTCGTCTCATTTTGATGTTTTCAAATATATGTTGTCGAAACCTATCTTGCATAGTCGAATTGGCAAGTGGGCATTAGCATTGACTGAATACTCCTTAACCTTTATGCCTCTTAAGGCAGTAAAAGGACAAGTGGTTGCAGACTTCATAGTCGACCACTCAATTCAAGTCGAGGATATTAATTATGTGGAGATAGAACCTTGGAAATTCTACTTCGATGGTTCCAGCCATAAAAATGGAACAGGAGTAGGAGTCTTGATTATTTCTCCAGATAAAATTCCAACAACATTCAAGTACCAAATAGAAGGTTCTTGTTCGAACAATGAGGCTGAGTATGAAGCTCTAATTACTGGCCTTGAGATATTGTTGGAATTGGGGGCAACTCGAGTCGAAATAATGGGAGACTCAGAGTTAGTCATCAAGCAAGTCACAAAGGAATATAAATGCATAAGAGAGAATCTCATTATGTACTTTGTGATAGCAAATCGTTTATTGAAACAATTTGAAAGTGTCAATATTCGACACATACCCAGAGTCGAAAATCAAATAGCCAATGACTTGGCACAAATTGCATCTGGGTATAAGATTTCAAAAACGAAACTACAAAGAGCAATCGAAGTTCGGGAAAAGATAAAAGCAACTTGTCTATCACCATCAGACTTGGAATCGACGAGGCTGGGATATGCTGATCACTCAAACTTCGAGATTTCGTTCATTGATAATTTGTCAGAGCAAGATTGGAGGAAACCCATTGTGGACTATCTTCAAAATCCAGGAGCTCCGACAGAACGAAAAACAAAATACAGGGCGTTGAGTTTTGTGCTCATGGGTAATGAGTTATTCAAGAAGACGCCTGAAGGGGTGTTGCTGAAATGTTTAAGTGAAACTGAAGCATACATAGCCCTTTCGACTACGCATGCTGGGGCATGTGGGGCTCACCAAGCAGGCCATAAGATGAAATGGTTGTTGTTTCGACAAGGACTATATTGGCCCACTATGCTGAAAGATTGTGTTGAGTTCGCCAAAGGTTGCCAAGAGTGTCAAGTTCATACAGGCATCCAACATGTACCAGCAAGCGAACTTCACTCGATAGTGAAGCCTTGGCCCTTTAGAGGATGGGCGTTGGATCTCATTGGAGAGATTCGACCAGCATCATCAAAGAGTCAGAAATACATATTGGTAGGCATTGATTATTTTACTAAATGGATCGAAGCTGTCCCTTTAGTCAATGTAGACCAAGAAAATGTCATTGAATTCATTCAAAAGAACATTATATTTAGGTATGGAATCCCTGAGACAATAACAACTGATCAAGGGTCAGTTTTCACTGGTCGAAAGATGCAGGAATTTGCTCAGGAAACAGGTTTCAAACTCCTAACATCCACGCCTTACTATGCACAGGCGAATGGTCAAGTCGAAGCAGCTAACAAAGTGGTGATTGGCTTGATAAAGAAACATGTTGGGAAGAAACCAAAGAATTGGCATAAGACGTTAGACCAGATTTTATGGGCTTGTCGAACATCCCCAAAAGAAGCCACTGGTACAACACCATATAGGCTAACTTTTGGCCATGATGCAGTATTGCCAGCAGAAATTTGTCTTCAATCTGCAAGAGTTCAGAGGCATTATGATATTCCTTCTGAGGTTTATTGGAATATGATGTTAGATGAACTGGTGGATTTAGACGAAGAGAGATTACACGCTCTCGACTTACTCAGGCTTCAGAAGAAAAGAGTAGAAGACTCTTATAATAGAAAGGTAAAACCTAAGGTATTTTTGCCTGAAGAACTAGTTTGGAAGGTAATTCTTCCCATGGATCGACGGGATCAAAGCATGGGGAAATGGTCACCCAAATGGGAAGGACCCTTCAGAGTTATCCAAACTTTTTCTGGTGGAGCCTATGAAGTCGAAGAGATAAGTGGAGATAAAAGGCTCTTGAGAGTAAATGGTAAATATTTGAAAAAATACAAGCCTATACTTCAAGAGATAAAAATAAAATAATAAAAGAACAAGCTAAATTAACCATAAAAAATGCCAAAATGGAAATTTTTATTAATTTCAGCCAAGATGGCAATTGTTGTCGAAAACGATTACAGAAGATGGTTACAAAAGAGAATCAATCAAAAGGTAAGAGAATTCTTGAGTCGAAGATACTTGGCGTACTGCAGCTCCAACCTCTTTTTGCACCAAGAGTTTTCCTGCACTAGTTTGGCAATTTGAGCGTCGAGGCTTTGGGCCCTCTCAGCGAATTCCAGGCCTTGCTTGATCTCAGTCTGGCTCTCAGTGTCTGAGATGGTCGAAAGAATTTCCTCCTGGAGTACAGTGTTGGCGTTTATCTTCGCCTCTATCTCTGCGATTTGTGCTCGGAAGGAGACATTCTCTCGCTCAATGGCATCGACTCTTTCCTGTGCAGACGCTTTTTGTTTCGACAACTCGGCAATTCGAGAAGTCGAATCTGAGACAGCAGTCCACGCAGATGAGCTTTTGCCATGCAGCACTTCGAGCTGACTGTTAAAACCTCGTTGGCGCCTGTAATCCGCTGAAACTTGATCAATCATAGAATGTAATTCCATGATCAAGTCTGAGATTTCTGGGGCTACAGCTTCGAAGTCAACAGCATTCAAGACCTCCTTTAAGCATGATGGAGCAGTGGGGTCCCCCTCTAAAGTCTTCATCAAATCCCTCTTGAAGAACTGGGCCTTAATCTTCGCCAACGCATCATCAAGAGGAGAAGTTTCAGTAGACTTCCCCGACAGGGTAGGAATTTCCTGACTAGTGTCAGATGAACTCTTACTCTCGATGATTGCATTGAGGTAGCTGACAGGGTCAGTTTGTTTCAAGATTTCCAAGTCCTCTTTTGACCTGTGCTTTGAGGAGGTAACCCTTGCCACAGTATTATCTTGGGCTTGAGGCTGTTGATTGCTGAGTGCCTCGATTGGTTGCTCTTCGACTTGGACTGAGGCGGTACCAGCGTCGACTTGTGGTTCTTCGTTAACATCACCCTGGGGTCCTTCGCCAGCGTCATTTTGTGGCTCTTCGCTAGCGTCACCCTGGTGTCCTTCGCCAGTACCACCTTGGTGCTCTTCGTCAACAACATCTTGATTCTCTTCGCCATTGCCTTGGTCTCTTCCTTCAGGATTCTCTTCTGACGACAAGTCCACCACATGAACCGTTTCTGGCTGTGTTTCCTCCACCATAGGTTCTTCTGTTGTCTTCTCCACTGTTTCAGCATTGGCCTCATTCTCAGTATGGGCTTCGTCATTGCCCAAATCTTTTTCCTGAGGCCTGCTAAGGTCAGCAGATTCTAGAGTTTCTGAAGTCCTTGGTGGAGAACTTTCAGTGGTGTCCTGAAAAAGAGAAAGAAGACAAATCTTCAGATGTCGAAAGAGACACAATCGAATACTGGTATCTATGCCTAAGTTATAAAAAGGGTCCAATAGATTACCTGTGGATTAACTTCAGCCCCAGGGCTGGAATTGTCACTTTCGACAGGCTTGGTAAAAAGAGCGTTCAGTTCCTCCTCAGTTGGCTCCTCGATAATCACTGCAGGTGGCCTAGGCTTTCTCACAGCGACCTTTATTCTGACGGTTCGACCTTCAGGAGCAGGAGCAGGAACAGAAGCGTCCTTCGTTAACTTTCGCCTCTTTAAGGGAGCAGGAGGGGAATCACTTTCGTCATCACTCCCAGATTCGACCACCAATGATGCCCGTTTCTTGGGCGAAGGGGCCTAGAAAACCAACAGGAATTCGATTAAGTAATTGCATCGAAAATCAAAAATCGAAAGCCAGAAGAAAAATGAAGAAAATCTGGTTACCGATACAGGAGGCTTCCTCGAAGAGCCTTCCCCTTGTTGGTTGCTTATGGTCTTCGCCGGCGCTGTAGTCTTCGCCGGCGGTGGAGGTTTTGTTGAAGGGCCTCCTACTTGTGGGCCTTCTGTAGCCTTCTTGGCTAGAGGCTTTCGAACAACTGAAAGCAAAAGAAAAGGTTAACAGGCTAGCAGTCGAAGAGAAAGACAAAAAGTAATGTGAGAGAATGAACTTACATTTCTTGACCTTGTCCAACACAAGGACAAAAGACTTCTGCAACTCAGCCATGAAGTCCTTCTCGTCGAAGAAGTACTCAGCATAATAGCTTCTCCACCACTCCTCAAAGGATGGTGAGCAAAGGAAATTAAGCTGGTAGTCAAACAGCGAGAGGATTGTTCGACCAGCATATCTTCCGATATGCTTGATGGCAGCTTCTTCTGTATAATCGTTGCAGAAGTACAACATTGACTTCTCTCTTTGAAAAATAGGAGAAGGCAGGGTTTGGATGATACCAAACTGGCGAGATACCAGATTTGGTTGATAGGCAAGCAGACTCAAATGAGTCTTAGAACTCTTAAATCGAAGAGGCATGATCCTGGGTGTCAGGAACGCCTCCCAAAGTATGGTGTGCTCATCGACATTGGGACCGCTCGACTCCTTTGGATGTGGCCTTGTGAACCATGCTGGCCCCACCCTCCGTTGAGCAAATGGAGCCATAGTTGAAACAAATTCCTTCCTTCGAGCGAACATTAAAACGAAGTTGGTGAAGGTTTGTTGAAACTCTAGCCCATCTTCCACAGGTGTTAGCAGAGCCAGCCTGATGCCTTCGACGCGCCTGTTTGCTATTGCTGGCGCCTGTTCATTTATCTGAACCTTCTTGGGCAAGAAAGATTCGAAAGTGGCGTTGAGCCACAGTTGAAGTAGCCAGAAAGGCCCAGCGAGTAGCAAACTGGCCCTATCTTTGATATGTTTCAGAAGAGTGACCCCATTGCTGATCGAGTCATAAAGACTGGCCAGAATTAGTTCTGCCAAACAGATGTTTTGGCGGTGATGCAGTTGGGTGGCAAGAGTGACCATCTTTTTGGTCACCTGCAGAGACTTCGAGCAAAACACGAAGCGAGTTAGCCATAAGGCTAGAAACGCTATGTGTTCGACATCCGACACTGTATCCGTCGACCTGTCATGAAAATGGTTGATGAAGGTGGTGTATGTTGGCTTGGTCTCAGAGAAGCCAATTTGGTCCTCCGACATCTCCTCCGGGTCGAAGTAATCTCCGGTTGGTCGAAGGCCAGTAATAGCTGCCACGTCGAAGAGTGTGGGGGTTAACATCCCACATGGAAGATGAAAAGTAAAATGGGAGTAGTCCCAGAACAACAGCGAAGCTATAAGTATCTCTGGGGAGTAGTTTAAGCCTGTCTTCGACAGCATCACTAGGTCGAAGATTCCCATTTCCTTCCAGACTGGAGTTTGATGCTTCTCCAACTTTGTTAGCCAAGCAACATAATCGGAGGTCAGATTAGGGCAAGACCTGAAGACCCTAACACTTCTGTTAAAGAAGCGGAGGTCGATTTTCTCGCGTGTAGGGTCTTCGTTGTCTTCTGCGTCCTTCTTGGCGCATGCTACTGGCTTGAGTTTCTCGACGATTGGGAAGTAGCTCTTGATCTTCAGAGCTTCAGAGATGCTTGGATTCATGGGGCCAGACATTGCGAAGATCTGGTTGGAGTATCCAACCGGGATCATCAAGTGGCGCGAGTAAGCATCGCGAACGGAGATGTCAGAGGGTTCAGGAACCCTTCGTTTCCCTGTAGAGTTTACTACCGGAGCAGTAACAAAGACCTTGGGTTTAACATGTTGTTCAGTTGGTGCGTTAGCCTTGGGGGCAGTAGAAGCAGAGGCCATTGTTGAGGATGAAGATGAAGTGAAAGAGGAAAAGTTTTCTGCAAAGAGAGCAAGCTTGTACGAAAGCAAGGAAGTTTGAAGGCTAGTTTGTGTAAAAAGTCCCACAATGGGATATTCACTACTATTTATAGTAGTGGGAAAAATCTCCAATAACGAGGACATTAAATGTCATTTAATGCTGCAGGAATTAGTGGGACGCGTGGCAGCATCCTGTTGTTTTGGCCGTTTCTGCAGAAACAGAGAGACGCAGCGTGCGTCCTCGTTTTTGGGATTTGTCATAATGACAAATTCTGAAGTGACGTTTGGTACTGCACGCCGTACTGAAAGTGACGTCCTAGGATCAAATCAATGATGGTTTCTTGGGATTGCTAATAGTTGGTAAAAAGCAACAAAAAGTGCACAAGTTAACTTGTGACTAAGCGTGGAAAGACAGGTGTCGAATGGCGTTTTCAAAGAATGCCTTTTTCTTTCAGAGTCGAAATAAGGCATTCTTGGGGGGCAATTTGTTGGCTCCTAAATTCGACACCTTTGTTTTGATTGGTGTCAGCCATTAAAAGCTGAAAGATGCTTTCGACTGGCTAAGCCTGTCGAAGTGCCCGTCGAAAGATGGCAAAATACTTAGAAGATTTCTTCCAAGGAAGAAGGCTGGTTGCCTTCGACGTCGAAGGAGTTTTCGTCGAAGACGTCTCTTGATGAAGGTGTTCGATGGTCCAGAGTGGAGCAGTTTGAAATTCAAAGCTTTGGAGGGAAAACGGTTTCCAGCAGTTACTACGTGCAAACGTGCAAAGATCTGGAGCGTCGAGCATGGAGAACGTGCCAAGTGGCTTGATCTCGAAGCAGTGTAACTGCCCGACGGTTACTTGGAATGTTTTAGTATAAATAGGAGTAGACATGTAGTTTCTCGCGTGTGTTCACAATCATATACATAGTCACTCATTTAGATTCAAGTACCCAGTATGAGCGAAAGAATTGTTGAGAAATGTATGTGTGAAACACCAATTTTATCAACTAAAGTCATTTACTTTTCCAGCATTTTACTTGCTTTTCTCCTTTAAATTCCTGTCGAACCTTTACTTTAAAGCCTTGTTTATTTTACCAAGCCTTTCCTTTATGCAATTTACTTGAAACAATTTACTTAAAGCCTTATCCAATTTAATCAAACTTCAAAATCAACCTATGTCCATAGGATCAATCTGATCGATCCTGCGAGTAACCAAATAAGTAACCATTTGGAGGATCAGCGGTTGTTTACCAAAACCCAAGGTAAACAACTGGTTAGAGGAATTGAATCTGGAGCTTCAAACGACGATGAATGAACCAGGGATGGTTACTACCTCAACAGGAACGGTGAGAGAACCTTGGATGATTACTACCTCAACAGGAACGCTGAGAGAACCTTGGACGATTACTACCTCAACAGGAACGCTGAGAGAACCTTGGACGATTACTACCTCAACAGTAACGCTGAGAGAATCTTGGGCGACTTCAACCTCAACAGTAACGCTGAGAGAATCTTGGATATCTTCTACTGAGTCTTCATCAGGAAAATCTTTTAGGGATTGATTTAACTGGACTAGAGAAGGCCTTTGACTGGATAAGAAACAGGAAAATCTTAGGGTCGATTTAACTGAACCGGACAAGGTCTTGAAATCTTCAACTGGATAAGAAACAGGGAGATCTTAGGGTCGATCTGACTGAACCAGAGAAGGCCTTTGACTGGATAAGAAACAGAAAAATCTTAGGGTCGATTTAACTGAACCGGTCAAGGTCTTGAAATCTTCAATTGGATAAGAAACAGGGAGATCTTAGGGTCGATCTGACTGAACCAGAGAAGGCCTTTGACTGGATAAGAAACAGAAAAATCTTAGGGTCGATTTAACTGAACCGGTCAAGGTCTTGAAATCTTCAACTGGATAAGAAATAGGGAGATCTTAGGGTCGATCTGACTGAACTAGAGAAGGCCTTTGACTGGATAAGAAACAAAAAAATCTTAGGGTCGATTTAACTGAACCGGTCAAGGTCTTGAAATCTTCAACTGGATAAGAAACAGGGAGATCTTAGGTTCGATCTGACTGAACCAGAGAAGGACTTTGACTGGATAAGCATCAGGAAAATCTTAGGGTCGATTTAACTGAACTGGTCTAGGTCTTGAAATCTTCAACTGGATAAGAATCAGGGAGATCTTAGGGTCGATCTGACTGAACCAAAGAAGGCCTTTGACTGGATAAGAATCAGGAAAATCTTAGGGTCGACTTAACTGAACCAGACTAGGTCTTGGAATCTAGCTGAGAACTTAACTGGGTCTTTCCTGAAAGGTAAAGGTCAGTCATATGTCATGCATGATATGAATCAAGCGATGATGTTCCCGACATAAATGAGATTTGTAAGATATGATGCGTATATGCATGCTATAATGTATGAAAATGTGATGTTTATGAATGTATGTTTTCGTCTTGGGAAAATAAATCCTTGACGGGTGCCGGGAAGTCACTCTTGGGCTGATGTTTTGAAGAATGGATCTTTGCTTTCGCTGGGGATGATGAGTGCAAGAATACCGGTAGGAGAAGATAACTCCGTTGGGGAATAAACTTGGCGAATGGATTACTCTGTGGGGGGAAAAGTACTCTAACGATCTTGCTGGGAAACAATACTCTGTGGGGAGAGAGGTACTTTGCTAGGATGTTGATGGTAAATTGCTGGGGATACCATTGTTGTGTTGGAAGTGCTAATAGACTTCGCTGGGGATACGAAGACTTCGTCGAGGACGCTCTTTCCGTGGCTTTTGGCTGAGGATAACCCAGTTATATCCTGGTAGGGAAATAACTCTTTGAATACAGTTGGGAGACGCGTTCGTGCTTTGCGGGGAAGAAGCTTCCAGAATCTACTGGGGATAAGCTTACTGCTTGGGGAGATGGATTCCAGTTTTCCTAGGGAACAGGATTGGACTCTCCTAGGGAAGTTTTGAACTATATCGGGGAAGTGACTCCACTGAATGTTTGATATACCGCCGAGGAACAATCTTTAGACCAAGACTGTCGGGGATGCTTGTTAAGAATGCCTGTATATTGCTGGGGAATGTTGAGATCTGCTGGAGGATACCCAACTTCCTTAAGGCTGATAATAGCTTTGCTTGGTGAGAGTGCACTGATCTACTGACTCACTCTCTGGGGAATTAAGATATGCTGGCTATGTTCTTCAGCTGAACTCACCTTGATACCTTGGAGGATAGAACAATTAGATTGCTTAGACAACTCTTTATTGCCCCTGTTTCTAATGTTACCTGTAATTAATCCTTTGTTTCGTATGCAAATATTCATGAGTGAGCAAATTATTGTCAATGCATATATCACAAATTGAACCTTGGACGTTCTTCGCAAAACAAAACAGAAAAGGAAAAACAAATGGCAATTTGAGCTGAAAAGTATATTTGTATTGATTTTTGAATTTTCCTGAAAATAAGCGTTTTATGTACAAGAGGCTGACGTCCTAGTAAGAGAACGCCGCCGAACAAAAGAGTTTATACAAATTTGTACAAAGGAAAATAAAACAGCTGTGTGAAGTGAATGATCCCACTGGGTTTCAACTCTGCTATTGCCCTTATATCTCCGAGCGTCTCATCACTTGATGACCTTAGTTGAAGATGAAGCTGACTGATCGATGCCGTCTGAACTTGATGCTGATACCGGATTCTGGATGCAAAGTGATCCAATGAGACATAGTATTACGCTTTATCCCTAACTTTTGCCTGGACCGCCCTTTCGGGTTTTCAGTCCACCGGGATACCCATTTTTGCCCAAGCCGCCTTTTCAGGTTTTCGACTTGCCGGGTGTACATATTTTTTCATTTCATCCCTTCATTTTTCCCGAACCCTTTTGGTTCGCCGGGAAGCCCTAATTTTTGCCTAGGTATGTCAACCTAGCGGGTCTTTTTCATGCGTAGAATCTTTTAACTATGTCTGCATTGGCGGGGTGAGGAAGGTCGTCACCATCCATGTTGGTTAGAATCATGGCTCCTCCTGAGAACACATGATTAACCACAAATGGCCCTTCGTACGTAGGGGTCCATTTTCCCCTTGGATCACTCTGAGGAAGGATGATACGCTTGATTACCAGATCCCCAACTTGATATTCTTGTGGTCTGACTTTTTTGTTAAATGCCCTGATCATCCGTTTCTGGTACGTCTTACCATGACAAATAGCAGCAAGTCTCTTTTCGTCAATTAAGTTTAGCTGATCAAGTCGTGTCTGGATCCAATCATCTTCGTTCAGATCTGCATCCTTCATTATCCGGAGAGAGGGTATTTGCACTTCGATCGGTAAGACTGCCTCCATACCGTAGACCAAGGAGAAAGGAGTTACCCCGGTTGACGTCCTGGCTGAGGTACGGTATCCATGTAGAGCGAACGATAACATCTCGTGCCAATCTTTATAAGTCACTGTCATCTTCTGCACAATTTTCTTAATGTTCTTATTTGCGGCCTCTACAGCCCCATTCATCTTCGGTCTGTAAGGAGAAGAGTTGTGGTGCTGTATCTTAAACTGCTCGCAGAGCTCAGTGATCATCTTTTTATTAAGATTGGTACCGTTGTCAGTAATGATCCTTTCTGGGACGCCGTATCGACATATCAGATTATGCCGAATGAACCGTGCCACAACAGTCTTGGTCACCGTGGCGTAAGAAGCCGCTTCAACCCATTTCGTGAAGTAATCAATCGCTACCAGGATGAAGTGATGCCCATTGGATGTCGTAGGTTTAATCTCACCGATCATATCTATGCCCCACATTGCAAAAGGCCAAGGCGCAGTCAGAAAATTTAGAGGAACTGGAGGAACATGCACCTTGTCTGCATATATCTGGCATTTATGGCATGTCCGAGAATGTTGGTAGCAGTCAGCTTCCATTGTGGACCAGAAATACCCTGCCCGAAGGATTTTCTTCGCCATAGTGTGTCCACTGGAATGTGTTCCGAAGGTCCCTTCATGTAGCTCTTCCATGATCCTTTCTGCTTCAATCTTATCCACACAACGCAGTAAGGTCGAATCATGGTTTCGCTTGTATAGGATGTCGTTGCTAAGGAAGAACTTCGCTGCGAACCTTCTCAGAAACTTCTTATCGTTGACAGATGCACCTTCGGGATATTCCTGAGCTTCCAAATATCTCTTCACCTCATGGTACCAAGGCTTCTCAGTCACCAATTCAGTCTCGAGATCACAATAGTATGCTGGTTCATCCAGTTTCCAGATAATGATCCGGGGAGCCTCATTGTCCCATTTGACCTTGAACATAGAAGACATTGTAGCTAACGCGACCGCCAACTGATTTTCCTCTCTCGGAAAGTGTTCAAAGGTTATCTTTGTGAAGTGGGGGGTCAAGGTCAAAACACATTCTCTATAAGGAATAAGATTCGGGTGTTTCGTATCCCACTCTCCTTTGATCTGATTGATCACGAGAGCAGAATCTCCGAAGACACTCAGAAACTTGATCCTTAAGTCAATCGCAGCTTGGAGACCCATGATGCACGCCTCATACTCCGCCATGTTGTTGGTGCAGTTGAAACATAGCGGGGCAGTGAGTGGAGTATGAGTGCCTTGGGGGGATATGATCACAGCGCCAATACCGTTACCCAAAGCATTGGAGGCTCCGTCAAAGTGCATAGACCATCGGGATCCTTCCTCAGGTCCTTCATCCGGTCCAGGTACTTCACAATCAGTCACTATCATGATGCTCTCGTCTGGAAACTCGAAGTTCATTGACTGATAGTCGTCTACTGCCTGATGTGCCAAATGGTCTGCCAATACACTTCCTTTGATAGCTTTCTGGGTCGTGTACTGGATGTCGTATTCTGTCAAGATCATTTGCCATCTTGCTATTCTCCCAGACAGAGCAGGCTTTTCAAATATGTACTTTATAGGATCTATCTTTGAGATCAATAAGGTAGTGTGAGTCAGCATATACTATCTCAGCCGGCGAGCAGCCCATACCAAAGCGCAGCAAGTTTTCTCAAGCAGTGAGTATCGGGTCTCACAGTCGGTAAACTTTTTGCTAAGGTAATAAATGGCATGCTCTTTTCGGCCAGACTCGTCATGCTGCCCCAGCACACACCCCATTGAGTTGTCAAGTACTGTCAGGTATAATATCAGAGGTCTCCCTTCAACCGGTGGCATAAGGATGGGTGGTACTTGGAGATACTCTTTGATTCTGTCAAAAGAAGCCTGACATTCATCATTCCAACGTACTACCTGATATTTCTTCAGCAGCTTGAAGATTGGCTCACAGGTGGCCGTTAGATGTGAGATGAACCGAGCAATGTAATTCAGGCGTCCTAGAAAGCCTCTGACCTCTTTCTCTATCTTAGGAACTGGCATCTCTTGAATAGCTTTGACCTTGGCAGGGTCCACTTGAATACCCTTGTCACTTACAATGAAGCCTAGCAACTTTCCAGATCTTACCCCGAAGGTGCACTTGTTCGGGTTCAACCTCAACTTGTACAACTTCAGTCGGTCAAACAATTTCTGCAGATGATCTAGGTGTTCTTCCTCAGTCTGGGACCTTGCGATCATGTCGTCAACATACACTTCAATCTCATGATGGATCATGTCATGAAATAAAGCAACCATGGCACGTTGGTAGGTTGCCCCAGCGTTTTTCAGTCCAAAAGGCATGACCTTGTAGCAGAAGGTGCCCCACTGAGTAACAAAGGTAGTTTTTTCCATGTCTTCGGATGCCATCTTGATCTGATTGTAACCTGAAAAACCGTCCATGAAAGAGAACACCTTATGCTGAGCCGTATTGTCAACCAGGACATCAATGTGAGGTAGAGGGAAGTCATCTTTGAGGCTGGCCCTGTTCAGATCCCTGTAGTCAACACACATTCTGACCTTTCCGTCTTTCTTAGGTACCGGCACCACATTAGCAACCCACTGAGGATAAGAAGTCACTGCAAGAAAACCGGCCTCAAACTGCTTCATAACCTCGACTTTGATCTTCTCGGACATTTCTGGACGCATACGGCGGACCTTTTGCTTAACCGGAGGGCAGTCTTCCTTGGTAGGAAAATGATGGACCACAATATCAGTATCCAAACCGGGAATGTCCTTGTAGTACCAGGCAAAGATCTCCACATAATCATGTAGCATCTGAGTCAACCGTTGCTTCACGCTGAGCTCTAGGTTGGCACCAATCTTAACTTCCTTCATGTCCGTCTCAGTACCCAGATTTATTGTTTCCACTGGCTCTTCATGTGGTTGAATTGCCCTCTCTTCCTGGAGTAACAGTCTTGCAAGCTCTCCAGGCACTTCACAATAATCTTCACCTTCGTCTTCGGCTAAGTTGATCGGATTTTCGAAGTCATAACTGGCAGTAGCAGAGTCGTTACCAGTGAGATCCAGAGTGGATTGAAACCTGTATGAGTGAGTGTGTGTAAATACAGCTGTTTTGCAATATATAAAGAAAGGAAAGAAAGAAAAGGAGCATAATATTTGAAATGCGAGAAAACGTCCAAGGTCTTTATTCATGATATATGAAATGACAATTTATATGCCCTCACAAATGAAGCCACGGTGCCCCGGGTAAGACACCGGGCCATAGAGTTTTAATTGTTTATTACAAATAACAAAACAAAGAAGTTTATTACTGCGTAACAAAAGTAACAGGAGTATGATCCTTAGCAGTCCAATTGGTCAATCCCTCATCAGTCGTCGGGTAGATCCAGCTTTCAAACTCTGACTCTTCCACTTCATCTTCGTCCCTAACAACATTCACTCCTGGATTGGTAATGAGCACAGGAGGTCTTCCGGTCTTTGCCTTGCGCACAACCTTCTGACCCTCTGCAGTAAAACCCAGTCCAAACTTGTCAGTTTTTTGTGTAAAATCAGGGAGCCTGCCCCAGTTAGCACATTCACCTTTCTTGATCACAGCTCGGGCGTCCTTCAAGGAAGCCATCTTCAAAGGAACATCCTCCTCGACCACTGTTTCCGCTGCTGCCAAAGTTGGGGGTACCTCTTCGAAATGCTGAAAGGGGGTTTCAATAAACTCCCCGTCCATCTCAATATACCTGAAGGAATTCAAATGGCTTACCATATACTCCTCCTCTCCCTGCACAGTGACGATCTTCCCTCTGACGGGGTACTTGAGCTTCTGGTGCAAGGTAGAGGTCACTGCCCCAGCTTTATGGATCCAAGGTCGACCCAGTAGACAAGAATACAATGGACGGATATCCATCACATAGATAGTAGAGTCTAATACCTGAGAACCCACACGAATAGGAATGTCCACCTCTCCATGGACCATCCTCTTGGAACCATCAAAGGCTCTGACGATGATGTTGCTAGGTTTCAGCTCCAGGCCCTCACAATCCAACCGGTCCAAGGCCTTCTTGGGTAGCACATTTAGGGAAGAACCAGTGTCCACCAACACGTGCGCAAGAGTAGTGCCCCTGCATTCAATAGAGACATGCAGGGCGTCATTGTGGTCCTTTCCCTTGGCAGTAAGGTCAGCATCCGAGAAACCCAAACCATTGTCTGCTGTCAGATTGGCTACGCAATCAGTAAACTGGACTGCAGATGTCTCCTGTGGCACATGGGCCGTCTTGAGAAATGAAATCAAGGCCTTAGCATGGGCCTCTGAGCACAGTAGCAAGGAGAGCATTGAGATCTTGGAGGGTGTATGCCCCAGCTGCTCGACAACATTGAAGTCACTCTTCTTAATTATTTTCAAAATTTCCTCCATTTCTTGTTGGGAGGCCTCAGCATTTACAGATTTTGGTGCCTCCATCCGGGCAGGCTCATCTTCAATCCCTTTACCCCGAGCATTAGATGACTCGGCAGCAGGGGAAACAACTTGATCAGAAACGGGAACAGGTATACTTGCAGGTGTTATAGTGAGGGGTCTTCGGATAGCAGGTGGTGCAATGTCAGGCGAGAAGAGCCTGCCACTGCGGGTAACTTTTGCTGGACCAGTGATATTACTGATGCTGGTGCCAGTGTTGAACTCTTGCTTGATTCCATGTACATACACGTCTGCCCCATAGTGCCAGGGGACAGCCTTATCAGATTCGTAGGGGAGAGGCCCCGGAACAGTAATAACAATAGGTGCGACAGTCATGATTTTAACCGGCTTCCTCGGGAGAGCCTTGATCAGATTATTAAAGATTGTAACAACAGAAACTTCTTCCAACGGAACAAACTGAACAGCAGTCTTCTTGAACAGAATCTCTTCTTGAACAGCGAGCATTGGGATTATACTTGGGAGAAGCCGTATTCACAACCTTCGGGGCCTCTCTAACAGTCACTAGGTTGGTGGATAGCAACTGCGGCAAGATCTGCGACAAAGTCATACTCAAACGGGTAAACTCTCTCCTGGGTCTTTCAGCCCTTTGAGGATTGGTTTGCCGAGGAGCGGCAGCAGGCTTAGCAATCATCACCGCGTTGACAGATTGGCGGCGCTCAGGTTTATCTTGTCTTCTAGACCCGTATACAGCACTGGCCTCCTTCTTAAAAGGCTTCTTTTCAGAACTTGCAGATGCACTCTTCTGAATTTTGCCAGACTTCATTCCAGCCTCTATTCTCTCTCCAGTCAGAATAAGATCAGTAAACCCTGCAGACGAGTTACCGATAAGATGGTTGAAAAATGGCCCAGATAGGGTCCCTAAGAACATGTCCACCAACTCCCGGTCAGTTAACGGAGGCTGCACTCTGCCAGCCAGATCCCTCCACTTCTGTGCATACTCTTTAAAACCTTCGCTTGACCCTAGCGACATACCCTGGAGTTGGGTACGTGTAGGAGCAAGGTCGGCATTATATTGATACTGCATGTAAAAAGCAGTAGCAACCTCCTCCCAGTTACGAACCTTGGTCCCATCCAGCTGGTAGAACCATTCGAGATGAGTCCCTGAAAGACTCTCCTGGAAGAAGTGGATCCACAAATTCTTGTCCACTGAGTACGGCTGAATCTTCCGCACATAAGATCTGAGGTGTAGCTTGGGACAAGACGCCCCGTCGTACTTGGTAAAAGATGGTGCTTTGAACTTGTGAGGAATAATCACACCAGTAGATAAGCCCAAGTCTCCGAAATCCAGCCCAGGCACATGTTGGATCTCCATAACATTCAGTCTGTCTTCCAACTGCTTATACCGGTCTTCAGCCGGAGGATACTGTTCCTCATTGAAGTCAGTCTCGTTGTCGGAGACTACTGGACTAGGACCTTTCCTCCCTTGGGGACTACTCTTGCCTATAGAAGAACCAGCCTCTTCATTCTGCAGAGTGTTGCCAAACCTTCGGCCCGAGTTGAAAACAACAGTTCTCTTCTTCTTCTTGTTCTCCTTCTTCAGGAGCAAAGTCTTCAGTTCTTCTTGGCCCTGAGCCAAACCCATGATTAGTTCCTGAAATTGCGCGTTCTGCGCCTGAAGAGCCTTGATAGACATCTCGGTTGATGATGAGTCAGGGTTCATGATGCTAAAATAAACAGCGAAGAACAGTAAGCAACCTGAAAAGAAGAAAACCTGCTATGCACATGATGAATGATATGTGTTTATGCAATGCATTCAAGGGTTCGAAAGTTCAAATTTGTTGTAGACAAAAGGGAACACACGTTATCATTAATGAAATAATTGTTCAGTACATCAAAGCCTCATGGGCACATATTACAAAGAAAATCAATCCCAAAAGACACTATGCATCCTCTTTGGAGCTATGTAGGTGTTGAGATTCCTCTCCTCGTGCAATAGCGGGTGAGCTCCAAGACCTTCTTTTCACTAGCATGTAGACTGGTCTCAAGAGAATTCCGTTCTTCCTTAAGCTGGATCCAGCTCTTCTGCATCTCTTCCCATGACGTGGGCATGTCAGGATGTTGAATAGTGTAGGACACTTCTCCTTCCAAGACTGGCTCTTTGATCACAGGGAGCACATGGGGATAAGGCATTATTAACTTCTGGGAGCGGGCGCGTACCCACTTGAGATAAGGTTCCAACGGGATGGAGTTCCTGTGCCCCAGTGTCTTGCTACCTATCTTACTGGGCATCCTCCAAGCTTTGATAAATCTCTGGCGAAGTCCTTGCGCATCGTTGTCGAAGTCAAAAACTATGTCAGGAATTAACATGTCATGAGGACCATCCCTCCGAGCATAACCAAACTGTCTCCAAGCCAGGCATGGGTTGTAAGTAATACCTCCTCTGATTCCAAGTAAAGGAACATTAGGGTACTCCCCGCAACGATCAATGATAGTGACATCCTCTCTGGACCGAGGGCACCAATGTATATCTGCATGTGTAAGAGTCATCAACCGTTGTGACCATCTCAAACCCCGCTCATTCTTCAAAGCTGATTGTGGAAGGTGCGAAATAAACCACCTTCCCAGGAGAGGAGTGCAGCACATAAGGACACCTCTTTTTCTCATGGTTCGAGTGTAACATGAGTGAAGGATGTCCCCCAGCAACGTAGGTATAGGATTCCTGGACATGAAGATCTGGACAGCACTGATATCTATAAGCTGATCTGGGTTAGGGAACAACACCAAACCATAGACAAGGAGGGCCACAACTTCTTCAAAAGCTTGTAAGTCAAGGGAGTTCCAACATTCATGGGCCTTTTCAAACAGAAACCTGGCTAAGAACCCTTTGATACCACTTCTAACTTCCCAATGTCCCTTGAGGTCAGATGATTGTAGGTGTAAGGCTTTAGCAATCTCTTCAAGCTTGGGTTCCTTTTCCGTACCGTTGTAGGGTAGTTGATCAAGGATAGGGATCTTCAGAAGCCGGGAGAACTCCTCCAATGTAGGTACCAGCTGATAATCCAGGAAAGTGAAACAGTGATGCAGAGGGTCAAAGAACTGGAACAGGACCTTTATCATATCTTCCTCAATGTTGGTATTGACCAAGCTGATGAGTCTTCCATGTCTTTCACTGAATGAAGAGCTCTCGGGAATCCTGGATATAAGCTCCTTAAGCTGAGGAGGGATCCTTATAAGGCTGATTTGAATTGTCTTTCTGCGAACAGTTTCCATGTCCTACAAAACAAGAACAAAGATGAAGATTCGAACCCCTGAAATGGTTAGTCAATGCATATGATGCTGGATGATGTCATGATGCTATGATTAAACACACCACAGATATTTACAAAGGCAAACATGTAAGGCACACAAGTCACACAAGACAAGCCCTTAGAGTTTAGGCCAGCATGGAGTTTGGGGTACTACCCTCTTGAAGTTGGTGGGCTCAACCTGTCCTATTAGAAGTAACCGGGTTCTAAGGGTCCCAATATCACGGGATTGCTTTCATTGTTCATCGTTTCGATTTGGCCACTGAACTGGCGACCGAAATATTCCAGGAAAGCAACCCTCAATTGGGTGTAGTATCGAGTATCAACCAACCTCGAACTGCACCAAAGTCAGTTATCTCACTACCCTAAAGAGGCCAAGATAGTTCAATTAAGGTTCCTAAGGTCTGTTGATGCTTCACGACACCACGCGGAGGCCCCGTACTCTCCTTGACTGAACTCAAGGGTTACCGGTACACACCAAAGTGCCACATCAACGTAGCAGACTGCTTCAACCATGTCGGTATACCCCGCACAGTTCCCTCACAGCCTTGTTGCTACTTTCTAAGAAGGTATTCCCCCAGATCCGGGTTAGGACCTATGGAACTCCCAAGACAGGCCCACAATTTAAAGCAAACAATTCAGACAATTGAAAACACAAGTGATCTTAGTCCTAAGGTACACCTCACTTTAAAAGATCCCCAGCAGAGTCGCCAGTTCTGTGATCGGTGGATCTGGAACTGACTGTTTAATGCTGGTTCGCGAAATGTCGCGGAAGCAAGAGTCACCACCGTCTTTTATTTTCTCCAAATGGAAAGGACAAAAGCACAGAAAAATTCCTTATAGAGATCGCTCTCGGTTCGGGAGGTAGATTATAGAAAGGGAAGGTGTTAGCACCCTTTCTATCCATGGTTATCCATGGGCTCTTAGATACTTTCTCATTTGTGTTTTCAAAATGGTTTGTTTGCTTTTCAACTGTGGGTTTAAAAAAAGTTTCTTTGAAAATTTCAGTTCGACTCTTGTATCAGTCCTCAAGAGTGTTTGAAAAGTTGCTTTCGAAAGCTTTTTGAAAAGGTGTCGGTGTGAAAAGTATTTTTGATTTGTTTTGAAATTAGAGCAAGTATCTAGAGTCGTCTACCTACCCTAAGGAATTCGTCTGTGTAAATGTCCTTAAAGTAGTGTCATCCCACCATTGAGAGGTAGGTAGCACCACCGTTGGAGGTGTTTGGGTCAATTCGAGGGTTCGGGACATGGTGATCACCAGAGCAATAGGAAGACACCTTAGAAGCTACCCTCATGCCATGTTCATGGACATGAGGACTTACTAAAACGTCCTCTACTCGACGACCACCTTTCGAGGGGCAAGGCAATAGTGAGGCGTACCCTAGGGGTGGTGTGTGATTTGTGTGTCATGTTCATTTATATTCATCTTGTTCATGCATTGGTGATCTACGCGTTGCTTTTATTTTGACATTCATTCTTTCATGCAATTTAATTAACAGTTTAAAAGATGCGGAATTAAAAGTTCCTACGCTATTACAAAGGCGCGGGTCCACATCGCCAAATTAATCCAGGACCCGATTTGAAATAAAATAAAATGCGAGAAATATAAATGTCCTATTAATCTATTACATGGCTTTTGGGCAATTACATTTATATTCACAAAAAATGGAAATAAGAATAAAATGCGAAAGTAAGTAAAATCGGGAATGCGAGGGCGTTGGACCCTTTTAAGGAAATTAAATTAAAATTATGCAATTAATTAAATTTAATGAGAAAAAGAGATTTTTTTGTGTTTTTTGTATTTATGGATTTTAATGAGAATTAATGGAATTAAAACCTAATTCTAACTATTTTTAATTTATTAAAAAAATGTGAAAATTAAACCTAAAGTTAACCTAATTATTTACATGGAAATTTATTTATAAAATAATAATTAGTAATTAAATAGGGTGAAAAAAGAAAAAGGAAAAAAAAGTATAAAACCCTAATTCTACATTTTTTAGTTTATAAAGAAAGACATTTAAAATTAAACCTAGAATAAAAAAACTAAATTAATTATTAAATTTATTTACAAAAATGTTTAAATAAAATATATTTTTATATTTTGTGACTTTCTGATTTTTATTATTTTTTTATGTTATGAAAACAAATTAATTTAAAGAATTATATTGAAACTAAATAAACAAATAAAATAGAAAAAGAATGAAAGAAGACAAACAAAGGGGGGTGTTGACCCCAAACTGGAGGTATCTGGCCATCAATTAGGCCCATTTAACTCCTGGCCTTGTTGACTTTTCTGGTCACGTGTGTATGCATTGACTGATGCCCATGGTGTTCTTCAAACTTTGACCTTTGGATTGGGATTATGGGGCGCGTGGCATGGCAGATTATGGGGACACATGATGGTCATTAGGTAATGCGATGTGTTGTACCCCAAAATTTGCCCTCCCATATTTCTCAAAACATTTCAAGAAAAATTCACAAGTCCAACCCGGCGCATCATATTCAGGTGTTCTTTCGCCAAGATATCTCTGATAACATATTCTCAAATTCAGGTTCGGCTCAAGAGTCAATTCATTAAAGAAGGTATCCGAATGTGTGGGTTTTCTCGAAGAAATATGGTGAAAAAGTGTGCTGGAAGTGCAGTTTTTACGCGCTAAAAAATTCATAACTTGAAGATCGTGACTCGTTTTGAACCCGTTCCGGTGGCCAAAATTCCGTCTTGACATTATCTACGTTTTCATCTCTCACGGCTGGAAGCCAATTTCAATCAGAAGGTCTTCAAAAATGTGGATTTATCAAGTATTTTCGTGCAGAAAATTTGTGACAGAAGTTTATTTGCGTCATGTTCAAAAAATCATAACTTGGTCGATTTTCATCGTATCGAGCTGGTTCTGGCGCCAAAATTTCACAAATTGAGTTGGCTACATTTTCACAGAAGGTATTGAGTTCAAAAGGTATTCAAAAGGCCTTCGTTTTTTGCTCAGAGTGCGTGACACGCTGAAAATCCTGAATGCTGAATATTATTTCATCTGGGCCGAAACTTCGAAAATTCATAACTTGGTCAATTTTTATCGGATGGGGCTCATATTTTTATACAAGGCCCCTGACTCATAGATCTACAACTTTGCTTTAAAAGTCGAGACCAAATTATGCACTGATCAATACCAGTTTTTTATTGAAGAACGTGTCAGAGTCGACACTGAAGCCCAAAATAAGTTTGTCTGAGCTGAAACTTCAAAAATTCATAACTAATTCACCGTTTATCCGATTGAGTCGATTTTCGGACAGGAGTTAGTTCTCGATGTCGGCTACATTTTGTTTTCACATTTCAACTTCAAAAAATGCACTTAAGTCCCTGCGATTTAGCCTGGAAAGTGACGAACTCAAGTGAATATTGGAGGCCCAATTGCACATTCAAAGCCCATTTGCTTTACCCTAATTTCCATTATATAATCACCTTCTTTTCACACAAACCAGAGGAAGAGAAAAAGAGAGAAAAAACCTTGCCACAACACTGTTGGAATATCAAACTCTTTCAAGAACCCTAAAACCTTGAAATCCTTATTACAAATCCCTCTCTCACTACAAACAAGCCATCACAGTTATAAACCAATACCTCACTACTTCTTCAGTAAGGATAAGGCTGGCTTGATCTCCATGATCCTAATTTTCCAGTAAGACATAAAAGCATTCAGGTCACTAATCTTCCAGTAAGGGTAAGATTGATTTGATCTCCATGATCAAAAGGGTATAATCATTCATACATGCCATATTGTGCCTAAACATTAAATTTCTTCATATGTTGGTTTTATTTGAATTTTTATGATTTTATTTAATGTGTTCATGAGGTTCAACACTGCAGAACACAAATGGCCAAACCACTCCAATTCACCTCCAAAAAGGGGACAGAAACCCCCCAAGGTATTGTATTTTCTTTCTTTTCCTTATTTTATTTATTTCAATTATTTCTTTTTTTAATTAATTCCTTTAATTTAACTTATTTTCATAAAATATAAAAAAATAGTAAAAAACAGAAAAGTCATAAAAATCAAAATATATTTATTTAATTAATGTTTTTTGTAAATAAATTTCACTAATAATTAATTATTTATTTTTATAAATCAAAATTGCATGTAAATAATTAGATTAATTTTAGGTTTAATTTTAACATGTTTTTCTTAATAAATAAAAAAAATTAGAATTAGGGTTAATATTTTAATTTCATTTAATCTTTCTCATAAAAATACATAAAAAACATAAATACCAAAAACTCAAAAAAAAAAAAAATTCTTTTTTCTCTTTAATTTCATTAGTTTAATCATTTAATTTAATTTCATTAAAAAGGGTCCAACGCCCTCGCTTCCAATTTTAATTCCAATTCGCGCATTTTATTTTATTTCTTATAATATTAATGTAATTCTCCCAAAGCCTTGTAAACTCGGACATTTATATTTCTCGCACTTTACTTTATTTCTTTGTTTTCTGTCAAATCGGGTCCTGGATTAAATTTTGGCGATGTGGACCCGCGCCTTTGTAATAGTTTAGGAACTTTTAATTTCCGCATCTTTTTAACTGTTAAATAAATGCATGCAAGAATGAATGACAAAAAAATAAAAACAAACGCATAGATCACCCATAACCTGACAAGACAAAAATAAATGAATCTGACACACAAATCACACACCACCCCTAGGGTACGCCTCACTGTTGCCTTGCCTCGAAAGGTGATCGTCGAGTAGAGGATGTCTTAGTAAGTCCTCATGATCCGGGAACCTGGCATGAGGGTAGCTTCTAAGGTGTCTTCCCATTGCTCTGGTGATCACCATGTCCCGAACCTCGAATTGACCCGAACACCTCCAATGGTGGTGCTACCTACCTCTCAATGGTGGGATGGCACTACTTTAAAGGACATTTACACAGACGAATTCCTTAGGGTAGGTAGACGACTCTATATACTTGCTCTAATTTCAAAAACAAATCAAAAAATACTTTTCACACCGACACCTTTTCAAAAAGCTTTCGAAAGCAATTTTTCAAACACTCTTGAGGACCGATACAAGAGTCGAACTGGAATTTTCAAAGAAACTTTTTAAAACCCAAAGTTGAAAAGCAAACAAACCATTTTTGAAAACACAAGTGAGCAAGTATCTAAGAGCCCATGGATAACCATGGATAGAAAGGGTGCTAACACCTTCCCTTTCTATAATCTACCTCCCGAACCGAGAGCAATCTCTATAAGGAATTTTTCTGTGCTTTTGTCCTTTCCATTTGGAGAAAATAAAAGACGGTGGCGACTCTTGCTTCTGCGACATTTCGCGAACCAGCGTTAAACAGTCAGTTCCAGATCCACCGATCACACGCTGCATGGGAAGATATTAGCAAGAAAAATATTGAAATAACATGGGGGACCTGGGGATCGAACCCAGGTCCCAAAGCTTGCCAGCATGACATTCCACCAACTGAGCTGCTTGAACGCGTTGTATATTGAATAAAGAATAAATAACATAAAGGAAAATTGGTGTTAGTGACATATAAACAAAAAAAAACGCGCGCTGAATTCAAACTTCCCAATCAGAGCTTGCCACATGATCTTCTTCCTCGTTTGTTCCTGAAACAAAAAGAAGTAACGGGGGTTTTAAACCCCCCCCCAAAACACAGTCTTTTCAAAAATAGCGAATAGCCCGTATGGCTATATAAATTAGGCGCGATTAGTGTATTGAGTTCGTCCAAGCGTCCTGATTCTAACCATGGTACTGGGATGTCTGGATTTTACAGTATATGTAAACTCCCAATTTGAAACTTGAGAAACCCTAAAACATTCCAATGGAAATTTTCGCTACAAGCATTGTTAGTCAAATTAAAGGTTTCCATTAGTCTCAGAACCTTCATATTAGTCTAGATCAATATTCAAAATGTATAAAAAATGTATGCATATTAGAATACGATTATGGAAAAGTTTTGAGAAAATTTGACATCCATATACCAATTCTGGAGGCGTGGGGACTGGAAAAAGATTCAGAAAGCTTCCTTGAGGCTTTGGCAAGCTATTGGAATTGTTACTTTTCTTTGAATCGTGCTAGAAGGCAGTTTTCAGTTTTCAGATTTTTTGACAAAAAATGCAAACTTGGTTTTTGAGATGGGGCGCAGCTTCAAGGTTTGAGCTTTAAGGTTTGCATCAGTATATGTATGGGAACAGATTAGGGTTGAAATTTGGATCCAAAACCCTTTGCATTGATGTATGGAATATTTGATTTTCATGCATATTTTTTCAAATCTTTTCCATGTGATTTTGATTCCAATCATGGCCAATCTTTCCAATTTGGGTTGTGCACGAATCTTGAGTCTTTAAGGAGAGCAAATACTGCATAAAAAGATTCAAATGCATTGGTTTAGTATTTTTTCCATATTTTATTTAATTAAATGAATTAATTGTAATTAAAAATTCAAATAAATAAATAAAAATGATGAAATAAATCCCCTTTGGGCCAAATGGTCGTGCATAGCCTTTGGATGATGAATCTTGGAAGAAAATGTGGCCCATTAGCAATTTTGAGGCATTTGAAGTAAAGTTGACTTTTCAAAATGCCCAAAAATTTCCCAACTTCCACAAGGCATATCTTGCTCAATCTTTAAGCTTTGATCATGTTCTTGGACATTTTGAAAAGGTCTTGAAGTCCTCTAACCAATGCCTTTTGTCCCATGTCATTTTGATTTACCAATATCAAGTTATGGCCTTTGACTTAAAGTCCCTTTTTGTTGACTTTTGAAAATGACCTATAATGTTGAAATTGATAACTTTTTGTGAGAGCATTTCTTGGACTTGAAGTGTGAATAGGACTTGTAGGAAATGTCTTTATCTTCAAAATGAGCTTTGTATGGAATTTGTCTGATAAACCATGTGGAAGTTATGCCTTTGTCAAGTTACAGTTGACTTTTTCAACTGTCCAAATATGGAAACTTTTGCATTTTGAGACTTTTTGAGCTAAGCTTTGAGAATCATGATCAAGAATTGATCAAATGATGTTTGTGGCTTCAAAATAAGATGTTGACCAAAAATTTGAACTTTTGACTGTCAAATGACCATTTTGCCCCTGCAGTTGACTGTAGGGCAATTTGGGTTTTTGACTGTGCAATTTTGTGCTGTGAGTCTTGAAACTTGACATGAGGATGCTTGACCATGTTTGTAGGCATGTGGGACTTGATTGGACCCTTGAAAACTTCAATTTCTTTGACAGAACCAAAACCCTAGTTTTTGACTGTTAGGAGGCCCTTGAACTGTGCAACCCTTGGGGAGATTTTGAAGCATGCTCTTTGCAAATTTTGAAGAATATGGGAGGGCAAATTTTGGGGTACAACATCTGCGTTCGCAGGGTACGGCAAATCGTTGCCGTCCATAGTGGTCAGAATCATTGCACCACCAGAAAATATGCTCTTGATCACAAATGGTCCTTCGTATGTAGGAGTCCATTTGCCCCTGGGATCACTTTGCGGCAAGATAATCCGCTTGATTACGAGATCTCCAACTTGATACACTTGACGTCTGACTTTCTTATTGAAGGCCTTGATCATACGCTTTTGATACGTCTGACCATGGTATACAGCAGCGAGTCGCTTCTCGTCGATCAAATTGAGTTGATCAAGTCGGGTCTGAATCCAATCGTCTTCATTCAAACCTGCGTCCTTCATAATCCTTAGAGAAGGAATCTGAACTTCCATAGGCAGGACAACTTCCATGCCATATACCAAAGAAAATGGGGTTGCCCCGGTTGAAGTACGTGCCGTCGTACGGTATCCATGCAGAGCAAACGGTAACATCTCATGCCAGTCTTTGTAAGTGACTGTCATTTTCTGAATGATCTTCTTAATGTTTTTGTTTGCAGCTTCAACAACACCGTTCATCTTCGGCCGATAGGGAGATGAATTGTGATGATAAATCTTGAACTGTTCGCACAATGCGGTGATCATCGTGTTATTCAGATTTGTACCGTTGTCTGTGATGATCCTGTCTGGAACACCATACCGGCATATGAGATTTTGCTTGATGAAGCGGGCAACCACATTTTTAGTAACAGAGGCGAAGGAAGCTGCTTCGACCCATTTGGTGAAATAGTCAATGGAAACCAGGATGAAACGATGTCCGTTGGATGCCGTGGGCTTGATCTCTCCAATCATGTCGATGCCCCACATTGCAAATGGCCACGGAGCTTTCAAAACATTGAGAGGAACCGGAGGGATATGGACCTTGTCAGCGTAGACTTGACACTTGTGGCAAGTATGGGAATGTTGATGGCAGTCAGCTTCCATGGTAGACCAGTAATAGCCCGCCCTTAGGATCTTCTTAGCCATCGTATGCCCGCTCAAATGAGTGCCAAATGTGCCGCTGTGTATCTCGGTCATGATCAACTCTGCCTCAGCTTTGTCTACGCATCAGAGTAAAACACAATCATGGCTTCGTTTGTAAAGGATGTCGTTGCTCAGGAAGAACTTGGAAGCAAATTTCCTTAAGAACTTCTTGTCATTTATGGAAGCTCCTTCGGGGTAATCTCTAGTCTGGAGATACCTTTTGATTTCATGGAACCAGGGTTGTTCCACTACTTCCTCGGTATTAATCTCGTGACAATGTGCGGGTTCATCCATTCGCTCGATGGTGATTTGGGGAGCCTCGTTATCCCAGTTGAGTTTAAACATGGAAGACATTGTAGCTAGAGCATCTGCTAGCTGATTCTCTTCTCGCGGGAAATGCTCGAAGGTAATTTGCTCGAAATGAGGCAACAATGTCAAGACATGTTCTTTGTATGGGATAAGATTAGGATGCTTGGTATCCCACTCTCCTTTGATTTGACTGATAACCAAAGCCGAGTCCCCAAATACGATCAAAGATTTGATCCCCAAGTCTATAGCAGCCTTGAGACCAAAGATGCAAGCTTCATATTCGGCCATGTTGTTTGTGCAACTGAAGCAAAGTCGGGCCGTGAAAGGCGTGTGATAACCTTCCGAGGAAATGAGTACCGCGCCGATACCGTTTCCAAGTGCATTTGAAGCACCATCAAAGTACAGGGTCCATCGGGATCCCTTTTCGGGTCCGTCATACGGTCCGTTACCTTCAATGTTGTCCAAATTCATGATGTTCTCGTCTGGAAAGTCAAATCTCATGGGTTGATAATCTTCGATAGCTTGATGAGCCAGATGATCAACTAGTACACTCCCCTTTATATCTTTTTGAGTGGTGTACTGGATGTCATACTCAGTTAGGATCATTTGCCATCTGGCTATTCTTCTAGATAAAGCAGGCTTCTCGAAGGTATACTTGATAGGATCCATTTTGGAAATTAACAGGGTAGTATGAGTCAACATATACTGCCTTAGTCGGCGAGCAGCCCATACCAAAGCGCAGCAAGTTTTCTCAAGCAGTGAGTAGCGAGTCTCACAGTCGGTAAACTTTTTGCTAAGGTAATAAATATCATGCTCTTTTCGACCAGACTCGTCATGCTGGCCCAAAACACACCCCATTGAGTTATCCAAGACGGTCAGATACATGATCAATGGTCTTCCTTCGACGGGTGGCATCAGAATAAGAGGTTCTAGCAAATACTCCTTGATCTTATCAAAAGCAGCTTGGCAATCGTCGTTCCATTAGACTACCTGATCTTTCTTTAATAGTTTGAAAATTGGCTCACAGGTAGAAGTCAGATGAGAGATGAACCTGGCAATATAATTCAAGCGCCCCAAGAACCCTCTAACCTCATTTTCAGTACGGGGAGCAGGCATCTCTTGTATTGCTTTCACTTTTGCTGGATCGACTTCAATGCCTTTGTTGCTTACAATGAATCCTAGAAGTTTACCAGACCTAACTCCAAAAGTGCACTTACTTGGATTCAGCCTGAGTTTGTATTCTTTCAACCTGGCAAACAGCTTTTCTAGATGTTCAAGGTGCTCCTCCTCTGTTTGTGACCGAGCTATCATATCGTCTACGTAAACTTCAATCTCATGATGTATCATATCATGAAACAAAGCTACCATGGCGCGTTGATAAGTTTCCCCTGCGTTCTTCAGTCCGAACGGCATCACCTTGTAACAGAAAGTACCCCATTGTGTGACAAAAGTTGTTTTCTCCATATCTTCGGGGGCCATTTTGATTTGATTGTAGCCCGAGAATCCATCCATGAAGGAAAACACTTTATGCTGAGCTGTATTGTCGATTAAAATGTCAATGTGTGGTAGCAGAAAATCATCTTTGGGGCTGGCCCTATTCAAATCCCGGTAGTCCACACACATCCTAACTTTGCCATCTTTTTTAGGTACTGGCACGATGTTAGCGACCCATTGAGGATAGGATGTAACAGCCAGAAAGCCAGCGTCGAATTACTTCATCACTTCTGCTTTGATCTTTTCAGACATGTCAGGCCTCATTCGGCGGACTTTTTGTTTGATCGGTGGACAATCCTCTCTTGTGGGGAGACGGTGAACCACGATGTCTGTGTCTAAACCCGACATGTCTTCATAAGACCAAGCGAAGATTTCAACGTACTCATTTAACAACTGTATCAGGCGTTCCTTGACACTTGGTTCCAAATTGGCACCCACTTGTACCTCCTTCCGGTCTTCCTCGGTTCCTAAGTTGACAGTTTCTAATGACTCTTCGTGAGGTAAGATGGCCCTTTCCTCTTGCTGTAGAAGTCTGGCTAGTTCCTCTGGTACTTCACAACCTTCGTCGCCTTCATACTCGGCTTGATTGACCAGATCTTCAGAGTTATTGAAGGATATAGCAGAATAGTCACCCATGGAATCCAGAGTGGATGGGTACCTGCATTTGTGAGTGTGGGTGTGTGTAAGGGATAACCATCCTTAAACAAAAAATGCAAAAAGGAAAGAAAATGAACACAGCAGTTTATCAAATGAAAAACGTCCAATGAATCATTAAACATGGAATATGGATATGAAGATAATCAAAACCCTTACAAATGGACCTACATGCCCCGGGCAAGGCATGAGGTAAAAAAGTAGTGTACGGATTGTTAAAGAGTAATTATTACAGACCGAAGGAAATGTTTGACAGATAAATTACTGATTAATAAAAGTAATGGGGACAAAGTCCTTTGCCTCCTAGTTGCATAATCCTCCTTTGATAGTTGGGTAGATCCACTCTTCAATGTTGTCCTCTTTGTCCTCGCCCTCCAAAGCGTTGATCCCGTAAGGGGAAATCTTGATTGGCGCTCTTTCAATATTTGAACGGCGCATAGCTTTCTGGCCCGCGGTAGTGAATCCTAATCCAAATTTGTCTGTTTTATGTGGAATATCAGGCAACTGCCCCCATGCTGAATTCTTCCCCTCCTTTATTGCAGCCTTCACGTCTTCCAGAGATGCCATCCTGGCCATCTGCTTTGGTACTTCAGCTACCAACTTTGCTACTGTTATTTCAGGAGGGACTTCTTCGAAATGTTGGAATGGTGTCTCAATGAACTCACCCTCTACCTCCACATACCGAAAGGAGTTCAAGTGGCTGATCATATACTCCTCTTCACCATGGACGGTTATGATCTTTCCCTTGACAGGATACTTCAACATTTGATGTAAGGAAGAGGTGACTGCCCCGGCATTGTGTATCCAAGGCCTACCCAACAAGCAAGAGTATGACGGACGGATGTCCATCACATAGAAAGTAGATTTAAACACCTCAGTGCCTACCTTGATGGGAATATCAACTTCCCCATGGACCATCCTCTTCGAACCATCGAAAGCTCTGACAACAATATCACTCAGCTTTAGCTCTAAACCTTCACAATCTAGTCGGTCCAAAGCTTTCTTAGGCAGTACATTCAGCGACGAAACAGTGTCGACCAAGACATGTGCGAGAGTAGTTCCTCGGCACTCGACTGAAATGTGCAAAGCATCATTGTGGTTTCTACCTTTAGGAGTTAGGTCGGCATCAAAGAAACCTAATCCATTGTCTGCAGTAAGGCTGGCCACGCAATTTTGGAATTGGTCTGCAGAGGTTTCCTGGGGCACATGGGCTGCCTTTAGGAATTTTATCAAAGCTTTGGCGTGCGCTTCTGAGCAAAGTAGTAGTGCCAACATGGAGATCTTCGAGGGGGTTTGCCCCAGTTGTTCTACCACGTCGTAATCACTCCTTTTGATTATCTTCAAGATCTCTTCCATTTCTTTCTTGGAGGTTTCCGGGATGACCAAGGGTTGAGCCCTCGTCCTGACGAGCTCATCTTGGGTTCCCTTACCTTTATTAGCAGAGGTAGGAGGGACAAAACTAGGAACAACAACATCTTCAATCAATGGGGTTCTAGCGGAGAGTTTTATTGGTGCGGGAAGAACTTTGGCAGCAGATGAGGGTCCAAAGATTGCTTTTGGGGGGGCAATCTCTGGAGAAAATATTCTCCCGCTCCGGGTGATCTTGCTTGTGCCCGCAATATTTCCAATGTTGGCTTCTTCTTCATCCGAGCTTCCTTCAATTACTTCAACTTGTTTGATACCATGGTAGTAAACGTCACCGCCGTAGTTCCACGATATTGACTTCTCAGAAATGTAGGGGACATGCCCTGGCATTGTTATCTTTAGAGGAACAGACTTCGTAGATGGTGTAATCTTAACAGGCTTTTTGACGGCCTTGGAAAGATTGGCGTGAATGGTTATAATTGAGACATCTTCAGTATGGGTTGGAATAGCAGAAACTTTTTCAAACAAAATTTGTCGATTGTCCATTAGGCCTTGGATGCCTTTCTTCAGTAACGGACAGTCAAGCGGCAGAGAGTAACAGCAGTAGCAATCTTCTTTACATCCCGGGAAAATCCCGGCCCTTAACAGATTCAACTTGATGGTTAACAACGGAGTTATCAGATCATTGACATCAACAACATACAAATCTTCTTCAATAGCATTGACATTTCGACCGTGCTTCGGCATTGGAGCGGATATCACGTTCGGCTTCTCTGGAGCGTCGAACTCCACCTCTTTCGCCTCTATCAGGTCTTAGATCTTATGCTTGAGTGCCCAACAATCGTTGGTGTCGTGCCCGACACTGTCAGAATGGTAGGCGCATTTAGCATTAGGATGGTAATGCAGAGAGGACGTATTCACATTTTTTGGTGCCTCTTTGATAGTGGCGAGATTCAACTTTAACAGATGGGGAAGCACTTGCGCTGGCGTCATATTAATGCGGGTGAACTGCCATTGTGGCCGTTCCACCCGTTGTTGATTTGGTCTGGACTGGTTATAGTGAGGCTGCTCACTTGAAGGGTTTTGGATCATTACGGCCCCCACAGTCGGCTGGCGCTCAGTCTTCCCTGCTCTTCTCTGAGAGTATACCACAGCCGTTTCTTTCTTGAAAGGTTTCTTCTCAACACTTGCAGCGACACCCTTCTGTATCTTTCCTGACTTGATGCCGGCTTCTATCCTCTCCCCAGTTAAGATCAAATCTGTAAACCCCGCAGAATAATTACCAATCAGATGGTTGAAAAATGGACAAGACAGGGTCCCCAGGAACATGTCAACCAGTTCGCGGTCAGTCAAAGGCGGCTGCACCCTTCTAGCCAAGTCTCTCCATTTTTGTGCATACTCTTTGAATCCTTCGCCCGTTCCTAGTGACATACCCTGAAGTTGGGTACGCGTAGGAGCAAGGTCAGAATTGTACTGATATTGTTTATAAAAAGTGGTGTCCAAGTCTTCCCAGTTTCGGATACTGGCTCCATCCAGTTGATAGAACCACTCAAGTTGAGCCCCAGAAAGGTTATCCTGAAAGAAGTGAATCCAAAGGTTTTTGTCCGCGGTGTAAGGTTGGATCTTCCTTACATAGGACCTGAGATGCATTTTTGGACAGGACAGCCCGTCATACCTCACAAAAACTGGCACTTTGAACTTTGGGGGAATCGTAATTCCGGCAACTAAACCCAAGTCTTCGAAATCCAAACCCGGCACTCTCTGCAGCTCCATAGCTGCCAACCTGTCTTCTAAACCTTTGTACTTGTCATCAGCCGGAGGGTATTGTTGATCAGAGTAATCTTCGTCCTCTTCAGCCTCCTCTTCTTCCATATCGGACTCAAAAGGTACCGCAGCCGCACCCCCTTTACTAGTTCCCTCCTCAGAAGTAGGAGGAAATTCAAGCACTCTTCTGGCTTCTCCTTCAAATCTTCTCCCTAAAGTAGCCACCCCGAGTCTCTTTTTCTTCTTTTTCACTGGGTCTTTATTCCCCAGTAGGGCCTTTAGATCCTCCTGACCCTTAGCCAAGGTCATCAGGAGTTGCTGAAACTGTGCATTTTGAGCCTGCAAGTCCTTGACTGTTTGCTCGAGATCCATCTTACTGAAATAAACAGCAGACAGATAAGGAAACCTGGTGTGAGACCTGCTTATGCACATGATGAATGGTATGCTTATGTATGCAATGCATTCAAGGATTTAGAATATTCAAAATTGTTGCAAACAAAAAAGAACGCACGTCATATTAATAAGAAGAAATTTGTCAGTACATAAATGCCCCATGGGCCAAATATTACAAAACTTCTTAAGGTAAAAAGACGTTGCGCATCCTCTTTGGTGCGATGTAGGTGTTGAGAATCTCCTCCTCATGGAGTCGGCAGGTAAGCTCTAGAACCTTCTTCTCACTGGCGTAGAAGCTGGCTTCAAAAGTGTTCCGTTCCTCCTTGAGCTGAATCCAACTCTTCTGCATTTCCTCCCACGATGTAGGCATGTCAGGATATAGGATGGTGTAGGGAACCTCTCCTTCCTTGACGGGCTCTTTAATCACAGGGAGAACATGAGGATAAGGCATCATTAGACTCTGGGCTCGGGCTCGTACCCACTTGAGATAAGGCTCAAGAGGGATGGAGTTCTTGTGCCTCAGTGTTTTGCTATCAACCTTGTTGGGCATTCTCCAAGCTCTGATGAATCTTTGGCGAAGTCCTTGCGCATCGTTGTCGAAGTCAAAAACTAGGTCAGGAATCAACATGTCGTGAGGGCCATCCCTCCGTGCATATCCAAATTGCTTCAAAGCTAGACAAGGGTTGTAGGTAATGCCCCCTCTAATGCCAAGTAACGGAACATTAGGGAACTCTCCACAATGATCGACGATGATGACATTTTCTCTGGACCGAGAACACCAATGTACATCAGAGTGAGTAAGAGTCATCAACCGTTGGGACCACCTTGAGCCTTGGTCATTCTTCAAGACAGATTGTGGAAGGTGCGAAATAAACCACCTTGCAAGGAGAGGAGTACACCACATGAGAACACCCCTCTTTCTCATTGTTCGTGTGTAAAATGAGTGAAGAATGTCCCCAAGCAATGTTGGTATTGGATTTCTGGATAAGAAGATTTTGACGGCGTTGACATCTACTAGCTGGTCAGGATTTGGGAACAAGACCAACCCATAGATAAGGAGTGCCACAATTTCTTCAAAGGCTTGTAGGTCCAATGAATTCCAACATTCTTGTGCCTTCTCAAACAAGAATTTTACTAGGAAACCTTTGACGCCGCTTCTAGTTTCCCAATGCCCCTTGATGTCAGATGGCTGTAGATGTAGTGCTCGAGCAACATCTTCAGGCTTTGGTTCCTTTTCCGTACCGTTGTAGGGTAGTTGATTAAGGATAGGAATTCTCAGGAGTTGAGAAAACTCCTCCAAAGTGGGCACCAACTGATAGTCGGGGAAAGTAAAACAGTGGTGGAGAGGGTCAAAGAATTGGAATAGCACCTTCATCATGTCTTCTTCAATGTTGGTGCTGACTAGGCTGAGCAGTCTACCATGTCTTTCACTGAAGGATGAGCTTTCCGGAATCCTTGATGTGAGCTCCTTGAGCTGAGGAGGGATTCTCACAAGGTTGACTTGGATGGTTTTTCTTCGAAGAATTTCAATGACCTATAAAACAAGAACAAAGATGAAGATCTAAACCCTTGAAATGGTTAGTGAATGCATATGATGCTTTATGATGTTTATGATGTATGCACAAAACATATGTACAAGCAATTCACACCAAACCCTAGTTTCAGGCTTGCATGAGGTTTCATAGGTAAGTACCCTCTTGAGTGTAGTTGGCTTAAAAACCTGTCCTATAAATAGTAACCGGGTTCTAAGGAGCTCAATATCATTGGATTGTTTTCATTGTTCATTGTTTTGGTTTAGCCACTTAACTAGCGACCAAAATATTCCAAGAAAACAACCCTCAATGAGTGTAGTATCGAGTATCTACCAACTTCGGACTGCACCAAAGCCGGTCATCTCACTACCCCTAATAAAAGGCCAAGATGGTCAAGTAAGGTTCTAGATCATTAGTACTTAGTGACATCACTCAGCGGCCCCGTACTCTCCTTGATTGAACTCAAGGGTTACCGGTACTCACAAATATGTCGCACTAATATAGCTATTGCTTCAACCGTGTCGGTATACCCCGCACAGTTTCCACAATGTATTGCTATCTATGAATCTTTCCCCAAATCCGGGTGTAGGATTGCAAACCCAAAAAAGAGAGCTTAAGATATAAAGCAATCAAATCAAACAATTAGTCATGCAAGAGGGTGATCTAAGCCCTAAGGTTACTCCACTAAAAAAATTTCCCCAGCCGAGTCGCCAGTTCTGTGATACGGTGGGAGAACTGACTAGGGTTTTGCGTTTGTTTTCGCAAATGTTTCGGTTGAGCAAGAGTCGCCACCGACTTTTTATTTTATCCTAAGGAAAGGTTAAAAAGCACAGCAAAAACCTTTGAGATGTTTTCTTGGGTTCGGGGAGTAGATTATAGAAAGGGAAGGTATTAGCACCCTTTCTATCCATGGTTATCCATGGGCTCTTAGTTACTTGATTAGATCAACTTGCCTTGATTTTCAATTGTTTGAAATGGTGCTTTGTGCGCGGTTTTGAAAATGTTTTGAAAAAGATGCCTTGTCTAGGCAACCCTTGTAACAATTCTTTACTCGAATGTTTTACAAAAGGTATTTGTCTTTTTGAAAAGATGTTTCAAGGTTTTTTGAAAGTTGTTTTGAAAGTGTAGTGATATGTGGGTTTGAAAAATAGGCAAGCGTTTTTTGCAAGTTGACAAGTACTCAAGAGCTATCTACCCGAAAGTTCTCAAAGATCTTTGCTATGTTTTAACCCTTTTAACAATTTTGTTCCACCATTGCATTTGGTGGAAAATCTTGTGTTAGGATGTTAACGGGACGGGCGCGGGTCATCGTTTAGACCATGATTGCAATGGTGCCAAGTACCTTTGGGCAATTTTTCCTTTAAGGGACTTGATCATTTTTAGGCAACTTTCGGAAGCGTCGTCGAGGGACTATGATCATTTGAATTGTTTTGCTTTGCCCAAAGAGACCTAACATGCAATATGGCCCATTATTGAAGGCAACAAGTGGAATACCCTAGGGGTGCAAGTGTGATTAGTGTTGTCCATTTTTATGCTTGTTTATCTTGAATTTAGGTCAAACTATTTTTGGTTAATTGATTTGCATACAAAACCCTAATTCTAACATGGCATACTTAGAAAGCTTTAAAGTGCGAAAAATAAAGTTCCTAAGTTATTACAACACAATATATGGGAAGGGGGGTACAATATGTTCAAATGGGGGTATTTTGACAAGAATTAAAACCCTAGACTATTACATCAAACTTGGAATTTTGCAAGGTATTTATTTACACAATATTCAAATAAAAATAAGATAAATATGCAAAAATGCAAAAAGAGGTTTTTCATATGTATGTAAAAAAGTATTTATCATGTATCAAATAAGCAAAAATAAAATTAATTAATTTTTGGTGTTTTTATGCATTTAGGGCAAAAACCCTAATTTTATAAATAGAAAGTATTTATTATATAATATATGTAATATTTATTAATTATATACAAAAATAAATAAAAGAGAAGTATATTTGTCAAAAAGGTATTTTTAATGTTAAATATTAATAAAAATAAAAATATATATATTTTGTATTTTTTAATCTAAATATACTAATAAATATATATGTATTTGTATTATTTACTAAATATATTAAATATACACAAAAATAATAATATTTAATATTTAGAAAAAAGGATATTTTATATAAAATATTTTCAGAAGATAAAATAACATACAAATTAGAAAATAAATGTATTTGGTATTATTCCTAATATTCTAAACAAAAAAAAGTATTATGTATTACTTACATACAAATATCAATTTAAACAAATAAATGCCTAATAAATACAAAAATGGCTTGGAAAATATTTTTTATATTTTTAATATTATGAGAAAAAATGAATAAGTCAGAAATAACAAAAAAAAGTCAAAAAAGATTTCAAATAAGCACAAAGGGCCAAGGGGGTTCAAAAGTAGAAATAGGGTGCAAATAAGAAGTCAACTCAGGCCCAGCCCAAGAAGACTTTGTCTTCAACCTCAGAACAACACATTTGAAAAACGCGCGCCTTTGATGCTTCAAACACAACTCCTGATTCCTGGACTTTTAGCACAAACTTACAACATGAAAAATGTTAAGCATCAAGCCACGATTCTAGACATATAAAGAACTCATCCTAACTCTCAGAAATGAGAGAGAATTTCTCCATTCCTAATTCTTAACCTAACTTTTTATCAATGTTCAGACCTCAAATTCTCATAACACAGGCAAAATAAATGGAAAGTAAAGATATGTATAGCTTCAGGGACATGAGCATGACATTTTTCATTCACAAACTTAGAGCTAGTTCTCCCTACATTGAGAGATAGAAGTTCATGAACTTACCTGTTCAGTTGGAATCGTGTCTGGCAATGGAGGAGCTTTCAGGGCAAGATAATGATTTGTATAGCTTGCTTGATGTCCAGGGATGCTATTCCAAGCTTTAGTTTGCTTTGAAACCAAGTGAATCGTGTTATGGCACTTCAACTGCAAAACAGAAAAATGAAAATGGTGATGTTGGTTAGGAGTGTTACAGTCTGCTTCTAATGCTTTGGACAGTTTGTATGGATGGTAGGGAAAGTGTTTGAAGTGGTTTTGGCCAAGATGCACGATGGAAATGAGCTAGCCAAGTCCAAGTGCAGAATGCCCTGTTTTTGTGCAGTTTAATGGTGATTCTGTGTTTGAGAAAGCAATGGAGATGGTTGGCTCGTGTTTTAGGTCAGGGTGGTTGTTTAGAATGTGTATAACAAGTTTGCTTAAGTTGGTCTTGGCAGAAATGAGAGTTGGTGCTTGTTATGTCAAATTTCTTCTTACTTAAGCAACAAAAGGCCAAGTTCTGTTTTAGACTGATGGAGGCCCCTCTAATGTGCTACTAAGCATGCCCTTGATCAGTGGGATTAGCTCAATAACTTGTGCCAAAGAGATTTGCTGTGTACCTCTTGATTTGCAAATTGACATAAAGTTCTACTTTTTCAAAAATGGACATAATGCTTTTTCTATTTTAGGACTAAACCTTCATGTAATGCTTAAACACATAATGCAAGGCTTGAACACAAAGGGTTTCCATTTAATTATTGAGTTCAAATGGGATATAGGACCTGTAATCAAGTTGTGCAAGCTGATTTGAAAAATTGCACAAGTTATGAACATGTACATGGCCATGAATCAAAGTGACTTTTTCCCAACTTGCCAAATTCGATTCTCTCTAACCATGAGGTTTTTTGATGAGTTCTTGGACATTTTGGAAAGCTTGGAATGTATACTACAATCCATCTTTGTAATGCAAATTGAAATTCCAAGTGGAAGTATGTGAAAAGTGGTCTTGAAGTTAGGCAAAAATCTTGCCTAAAATTGGTCAAAATTTCTCTAAGTTAAGAATGGTTTGGCACCCTTGTTCCAAAAATTGTAACTTGAGCTACAAGCTTCTTTTGAGGAAACTTTGTGAATAAAAGTTGTAGATTTTGCAATGGACTACAACTTGCATGTTTTGACTTTTTCTTGAATCCAAATGAATCTTGGTGAGAAAGTGGGACAAAGTTAGGAAAAAATTAGGGTTTTTCATAACTTAGAAAAAATTCTAAGTTATGAAAAATCTTCATTTCAAACCCTAATTTGTGATTCTTGATTTCTTGATGAACAAGTTTCATGATTTGGCATGTTTTGATGAAAAATGAATCTTGACACTTGATTTTGACCAAAAAGTCAAAGTTTGACTTTTCAGTGTACAGTCAAAAATTGATCAATTGACTGGAAAATTCAACTGTCAATCTTGTGCATTTGGGATCTTTTGAATTTGTTGAGTATGTCAAGACAATTCCATGGGGCCTTGAGTATATATGTGAGCTTGGTTTGCCATTGGCTAGGTCAAACAGTCAAAAATTGCCTTTGTGCAGTCAAAACCCTAAAAATGACCATTTTGCCCTTTTGGTGATCTGATCAAATTTCTTGTGGAATTGTGATCCAAACTTGATCAAATGGTCCATATGAGTTCATAATGTTGATGTGGGTCAAAAATCATGAGGTTTGACTGTCAATTGACTACAGTTGACTTTTTCCCCAATACAGCTGATTTCTAGGTCAACTGTCCAATTGACTGGGCAAAGTTTGGAATCAAGGCTTGAAACTTGGTATGGATAAAATTGGGAGTCCAAAATGAAGCATGAAAGTCATCTTAGGCATTTTAGGTCAAAACATCCTTGTGCAAACACAAACCCTAATTTGGGTCAACAGTGCTAGGAGAAGTCTTGAGCAGAGGAAACCCTAACTGGATCTTGAGCTCCAAGGGCCTTGTGATGAGAAAATATTGAGAAAATGAGATGGCAAATTTTGGGGTACAACACCAATGTATATGAAATATGTGTATTTAATTAAAAGTCTTTTAACTTAGAGAAGTAGAAAAATATTGAAAATGTTTAGATTTATTATACCATAATACAATATGAATATGGTGAATAAATATACTATCGAGCCTCATTATATAATTTTAATTATTAACAATGTATATGAAATATGTTTCATTAATTAATAGTATTTTAACTTAGTTTCTTAGTGATGAAGTAACCTAAAATTTGGTGATAGAGAAGTAGAAAAATATTCAAATTGTTTAGATCTATATTACCATAATACAATATGAATATGGTGAATAAATATACTATCGAGCCTCATTATATAATTTTAATTATTATCAATGTATATGAAATATGTGCCATTAATTAATAGTCTTTTAATTTAGTTTCTTAGTGATGAAGATACCTAAAATTTGGTGATGGAGAAGAAGAAAATATTGAAATTTTATTACATATATTATACCATAATACAATATGAATACTGTGAATAAATATACTATCGAGCCTCATTATATAATTTGAATTATTAACAATGTATATGACAAATGTGTAATTAATTAATAATCTTTTAACTTAGTTTCTTAGTGATGAAGTAACCTAAAATTTGATGATCGAGAAGAAGAAAAATATTGAAATTGTTAACATAGATTATACTATAATGCAATATGAATATGGTGAATAAATATACTATCGAGCCTCATTAAATAATTTTAATTATTATCAATGTATATGAAATATGTGTCATTAATTAATAGTCTTTTAACTTAGTTTCTTAGTGATGAAGAAACCTAAAATTTGGGGATGGAGAAGAAGAAAATATTTAAATTGTTTACATATATTATACCATAATACAATATGAATATTGTGAATAAATATACTATCGAGCCTCATTATATAATTTGAATTATTAACAATGTATATGACAAATGTGTCATTAATTAATAATCTTTTAACTTAGTTTCTTAGCGATGAAGTAACCTAAAATTTGATGATGGAGAAGAAGAAACATATTGAAATTGTTTACATATATTATACTATAATACAATATGAATATGGTGAATAAATACACCATCGAGCCTCATTATATAATTTTTATTATTAACAATGTATATGAAATATGTGTCATCAAGTAATAGTATTTTAACTTAGTTTCTTAGTGATGAAGTCACCTGAAATTTGGTGATGGAGAAGTAGAAAAATATTGAAATTGTTTACATCTATAATACCATAATACAATATGAATATGGTGAATAAATATACTATCAATTCTCATTATATAATTTTAATTCTTATCAATGTATATAAAATATGTGTCATTAATTAATAGTCTTTTAACTTAGTTTCTTAGAGATGAAGAAACCTAAAATTTGGTGATGGAAAAGAAGAAAATATTGAAATTATTTACATCTATTATCCCATAATACAATATGAATATGGTGAATAAATATACTATCGAGCCTCATTATATAATTTGAATCATTAACAATGTATATGACAAATGTGTCATTAATTAATAATCTTTTAACTTAGTTTCTTAGCGATGAAGTAACCTAAAATTTGATGATGGAGAAGAAGTAAAATATTGAAATTGTTTATATCTATTATAACATAAAACAATGTGAATATGGTGAATAAGTATACAATCGAGCATCGTTATATAATTTCAATTATTACCAATGTATATGAAATATGTGTCATTAATTAAAAGTCTTTTAACTTAGTTTTTTAGTGATAAAGTAACCTAAAATTTGGTGATGGAGAAGTAGAAAAATATTAAAATTGTTTAGATTTATTTTACCATAATACAATATGAATATGGTGAATAAATATACTATCGAGCCTCATTATATAATTTTAATTATTAACAATGTATATGAAATATGTGTCATTAATTAATAGTATTTTAACTTAGTTTCTTAATGATGAAGTAACCTAAAATTTGATGATGGAGAAGAAGAAAAATACTGAAATTGTTTACATATATTATACTATAATACAATATGAATATGGTGAATAAATACACTATCGAGCCTCATTATATAACTTTAATTATTACCAATGTATATGAAATATGTGTCATTAATTAATAGTCTTTTAACTTATTTTATTAACGATGAAGAAACCAAAAATTTGGTAATGAAGAAGAAGAAAAATATAGAAATTGTTTATATTTATTATACCATAATATAATATGAATATGGTGAATAAATATACTATTGAGCCTCATTATATAATATTATATATTACCAATGTATGTAAAATATGTGTCGTTAATTAATAGTGTTTTAATTTAGTTTCTTTGTGATGAAATAACCTATAATTTTGTGATTAGAAGAAGAAAAATATTGAAATTGTTTACATATTTTATCCCATAATACAATATGAATATGGCGAATAAATATACTATCGAGTCTCATTGTATAATTTTAATTATTACCAATGTATAAGAAATGTGTGTCGTTAGTTAATAGTCTTTTAATTTAGTTTCTTAGTGAAGAAGTAACCTAAAATTTAGTGATAGAGAAGAAGAAAATATTGAAATTGTTTACATCTGTTATCCCATAATACAATATGAATATGGTGAAAAAATATACTATCGAGCCTCATTATATAATTTGAATCATTAACAATGTATATGACAAATGTGTCATTAATTAATAATCTTTTAACTTGGTTTCTTAGCGGTGAAGTAACCTAAAATTTGATGATGGAAAAGAAGAAAAATATTGAAATTGTTTACATATATTATACTATAATACAATATGAATATGGTGAATAAATACACCATAGAGCCTCATTATATAAATTTTATTATTAACAATGTATATGAAATATGTGTCATCAACTTATAGTATTTTAACTTAGTTTCTTAGTGATGAAGTAACCTATAATTTGGTGATGGAGAAGTAGAAAAATATTCAAATTGTTTACATCTATAATACCATAATACAATACGAATATGGTGAATAAATATACTATCGAGTCTCATTAAATAATTTTAATTATTATCAATGTATATGAAATATGTGTCATTAATTAATAGTCTTTTATCTTAGTTTCTTAGTGATGAAGAAACCTAAAATTTGGTGATGGAAAAGAAGAAAATATTGAAATTATTTACATCTATTATGCCATAATACAATATGAATATGGTAAATAAATATACTATCGAGCCTCATTATATAATTTGAATCATTAACAATGTATATGACAAATGTGTCATTAATTAATAATCTTTTAACTTAGTTTCTTAGCGATGAAGTAACCTAAAATTTGATGATGGAGAAGAAGTAAAATATTGAAATTGTTTACATATATTATACTATAATACAATATGAATATGGTGAATAAATACACCATCGAGCCTCATTATATAAATTTTATTATTAACAATGTATATGAAATATGTGTCATCAATTAATAGTATTTTAACTTAGTTTCTTAGTGATGAAGTAACCTATAATTTGGTGATGGAGAAGTAAAAAAATATTCAAATTATTTAGATCTATAATACCATAATACAATACGAATATGGTGAATAAATATACTATCGAGCCTCATTATATAATTTTAATTGTTATCAATGTATATGAAATATGTGTCATTAATTAATAGTCTTTTAACTTAGTTTCTTAGTGATGAAGATACCTAAAATTTGGTGATGGAGAAGAAGAAAATATTGAAATTGTTTACATATATTATACCATAATACAATATGAATACTGTGAATAAATATACTATCGAGCCTCATTATATAATTTGAATCATTAACAATGTATATGACAAATGTGTCATTAATTAATAATCTTTTGACTTAGTTTCTTAGTGATGAAGTAACCTAAAATTTGATGATGGAGAAGAAGAAAAATATTGAAATTGTTTACATAGATTATACTATAATACAATATGAATATGGTGAATAAATACACCATCGAGCCTCATTATATAAATTTTATTATTAACAATGTATATGAAATATGTGTCATCAACTTATAGTATTTTAACTTAGTTTCTTAGTGATGAAGTAACCTATAATTTGGTGATGGAGAAGTAGAAAAATATTCAAATTATTTACATCTATAATACTATAATACAATACGAATATGGTGAATAAATATACTATCGAGTCTCATTAAATAATTTTAATTATTATCAATGTATATGAAATATGTGTCATTAATTAATAGTCTTTTATCTTAGTTTCTTAGTGATGAAGAAACCTAAATTTTGGTGATGGAAAAGAAGAAAATATTGAAATTATTTACATCTATTATCCCATAATACAATATGAATATGGTAAATAAATATACTATCGAGCCTCATTATATAATTTGAATCATTAACAATGTATATGACAAATGTGTCATTAATTAATAATCTTTTAACTTAGTTTCTTAGCGATGAAGTAACCTAAAATTGGATGATGGAGAAGAAGTAAAATATTGAAATTGTTTACATATATTATACTATAATACAATATGAATATGGTGAATAAATACACCATCGAGCCTCATTATATAAATTTTATTATTAACAATGTATATGAAATATGTGTCATCAATTAATAGTATTTTAACTTAGTTTCTTAGTGAAGTAACCTATAATTTGGTGATGGAGAAGTAAAAAAATATTCAAATTATTTAGATCTATAATACCATAATACAATACGAATATGGTGAATAAATATACTATCGAGCCTCATTATATAATTTTAATTATTATCAATGTATATGAAATATGTGTCATTAATTAATAGTCTTTTAACTTAGTTTCTTAGTGATGAAGATACCTAAAATTTGGTGATGGAGAAGAAGAAAATATTGAAATTGTTTACATATATTATACCATAATACAATATGAATACTGTGAATAAATATACTATCGAGCCTCATTATATAATTTGAATTATTAACAATGTATATGACAAATGTGTCATTAATTAATAATCTTTTGACTTAGTTTCTTAGTGATGAAGTAACCTAAAATTTGATGATGGAGAAGAAGAAAAATATTGAAATTGTTTACATAGATTATACTATAATACAATATGAATATGGTGAATAAATACACCATCGAGCCTCATTATATAATTTTAATTATTAACAATGTATATGAAATATGTGTCATCAATTAATAGTATTTTAACTTACTTTCTTAGTGAAGAAGTAACCTGAAATTTGGTGATGGATAAGTAGAAAAATATTGAAATTGTTTACATCTATAATACCATAATACAATATGAATATGGTGAATAAATATACTATCGAGTCTCATTATATAATTTTAATTATTATCAATGTATATGAAATATGTGTCATTAATTAATATTCTTTTAATTTAGTTTCTTAGTGATGAAGAAACCTAAAATTTGGTGATGGAAAAGAAGAAAATATTTAAATTGTTTACATCTGTTATCCCATAATACAATATGAATATGGTGAATAAATATACTATCCAGCCTCATTATATAATTTGAATCATTAACAATGTATATGACAAATGTGTCATTAATTAATAATCTTTTAACTTAGTTTCTTAGCGATGAAGTAACCTAAAATTGGATGATGGAGAAGAAGTAAAATATTGAAATTGTTTACATATATTATACTATAATACAATATGAATATGGTGAATAAATACACCATCGAGCCTCATTATATAAATTTTATTATTAACAATGTATATGAAATATGTGTCATCAATTAATAGTATTTTAACTTAGTTTCTTAGTGAAATAACCTATAATTTGGTGATGGAGAAGTAAAAAAATATTCAAATTATTTAGATCTATAATACCATAATACAATATGAATATGGTGAATAAATATACTATCGAGCCTCATTATATAATTTTAATTATTATCAATGTATATGAAATATGTGTCATTAATTAATAGTCTTTTAACTTAGTTTCTTAGTGATGAAGATACCTAAAATTTGGTGATGGAGAAGAAGAAAATATTGAAATTGTTTACATATATTATACCATAATACAATATGAATACTGTGAATAAATATACTATCGAGCCTCATTATATAATTTGAATTATTAACAATGTATATGACAAATGTGTCATTAATTAATAATCTTTTGACTTAGTTTCTTAGTGATGAAGTAACCTAAAATTTGATGATGGAGAAGAAGAAAAATATTGAAATTGTTTACATAGATTATACTATAATACAATATGAATATGGTGAATAAATACACCATCGAGCCTCATTATATAATTTTAATTATTAACAATGTATATGAAATATGTGTCATCAATTAATAGTATTTTAACTTACTTTCTTAGTGATGAAGTAACCTGAAATTTGGTGATGGATAAGTAGAAAAATATTGAAATTGTTTACATCTATAATACCATAATACAATATGAATATGGTGAATAAATATACTATCGAGTCTCATTATATAATTTTAATTATTATCAATGTATATGAAATATGTGTCATTAATTAATATTCTTTTAACTTAGTTTCTTAGTGATGAAGAAACCTAAAATTTGGTGATGGAAAAGAAAAAAATATTGAAATTGTTTACATCTGTTATCCCATAATACAATATGAATATGGTGAATAAATATACTATCAAGCCTCATTATATAATTTGAATCATTAACAATGTATATGACAAATGTGTCATTAATTAATAATCTTTTAACTTAGTTTCTTAGCGATGAAGTAACCTAAAATTGGATGATGGAGAAGAAGTAAAATATTGAAATTGTTTACATATATTATACTATAATACAATATGAATATGGTGAATAAATACACCATCGAGCCTCATTATATAAATTTTATTATTAACAATGTATATGAAATATGTGTCATCAATTAATAGTATTTTAACTTAGTTTCTTAGTGAAGTAACCTATAATTTGGTGATGGAGAAGTAAAAAAATATTCAAATTATTTAGATCTATAATACCATAATACAATACGAATATGGTGAATAAATATACTATCGAGCCTCATTATATAATTTTAATTATTATCAATGTATATGAAATATGTGTCATTAATTAATAGTCTTTTAACTTAGTTTCTTAGTGATGAAGATACCTAAAATTTGGTGATGGAGAAGAAGAAAATATTGAAATTGTTTACATATATTATACCATAATACAATATGAATACTGTGAATAAATATACTATCGAGCCTCATTATATAATTTGAATTATTAACAATGTATATGACAAATGTGTCATTAATTAATAATCTTTTGACTTAGTTTCTTAGTGATGAAGTAACCTAAAATTTGATGATGGAGAAGAAGAAAAATATTGAAATTGTTTACATAGATTATACTATAATACAATATGAATATGGTGAATAAATACACCATCGAGCCTCATTATATAATTTTAATTATTAACAATGTATATGAAATATGTGTCATCAATTAATAGTATTTTAACTTACTTTCTTAGTGATGAAGTAACCTGAAATTTGGTGATGGATAAGTAGAAAAATATTGAAATTGTTTACATCTATAATACCATAATACAATATGAATATGGTGAATAAATATACTATCGAGTCTCATTATATAATTTTAATTATTATCAATGTATATGAAATATGTGTCATTAATTAATATTCTTTTAACTTAGTTTCTTAGTGATGAAGAAACCTAAAATTTGGTGATGGAAAAGAAGAAAATATTGAAATTGTTTACATCTGTTATCCCATAATACAATATGAATATGGTGAATAAATATACTATCCAGCCTCATTATATAATTTGAATCATTAACAATGTATATGACAAATGTGTCATTAATTAATAATCTTTTAACTTAGTTTCTTAGCGATGAAGTAACCTAAAATTGGATGATGGAGAAGAAGTAAATATTGAAATTGTTTACATATATTATACTATAATACAATATGAATATGGTGAATAAATACACCATCGAGCCTCATTATATAAATTTTATTATTAACAATGTATATGAAATATGTGTCATCAATTAATAGTATTTTAACTTAGTTTCTTAGTGAAGTAACCTATAATTTGGTGATGGAGAAGTAAAAAAATATTCAAATTATTTAGATCTATAATACCATAATACAATACGAATATGGTGAATAAATATACTATCGAGCCTCATTATATAATTTTAATTATTATCAATGTATATGAAATATGTGTCATTAATTAATAGTCTTTTAACTTAGTTTCTTAGTGATGAAGATACCTAAAATTTGGTGATGGAGAAGAAGAAAATATTGAAATTGTTTACATATATTATACCATAATACAATATGAATACTGTGAATAAATATACTATCGAGCCTCATTATATAATTTGAATTATTAACAATGTATATGACAAATGTGTCATTAATTAATAATCTTTTGACTTAGTTTCTTAGTGATGAAGTAACCTAAAATTTGATGATGGAGAAGAAGAAAAATATTGAAATTGTTTACATAGATTATACTATAATACAATATGAATATGGTGAATAAATACACCATCGAGCCTCATTATATAATTTTAATTATTAACAATGTATATGAAATATGTGTCATCAATTAATAGTATTTTAACTTACTTTCTTAGTGATGAAGTAACCTGAAATTTGGTGATGGATAAGTAGAAAAATATTGAAATTGTTTACATCTATAATACCATAATACAATATGAATATGGTGAATAAATATACTATCGAGTCTCATTATATAATTTTAATTATTATCAATGTATATGAAATATGTGTCATTAATTAATATTCTTTTAACTTAGTTTCTTAGTGATGAAGAAACCTAAAATTTGGTGATGGAAAAGAAGAAAATATTGAAATTGTTTACATCTGTTATCCCATAATACAATATGAATATGGTGAATAAATATACTATCCAGCCTCATTATATAATTTGAATCATTAACAATGTATATGACAAATGTGTCATTAATTAATAATCTTTTAACTTAGTTTCTTAGCGATGAAGTAACCTAAAATTGGATGATGGAGAAGAAGTAAAATATTGAAATTGTTTACATATATTATACTATAATACAATATGAATATGGTGAATAAATACACCATCGAGCCTCATTATATAAATTTTATTATTAACAATGTATATGAAATATGTGTCATCAATTAATAGTATTTTAACTTAGTTTCTTAGTGAAGTAACCTATAATTTGGTGATGGAGAAGTAAAAAAATATTCAAATTATTTAGATCTATAATACCATAATACAATACGAATATGGTGAATAAATATACTATCGAGCCTCATTATATAATTTTAATTATTATCAATGTATATGAAATATGTGTCATTAATTAATAGTCTTTTAACTTAGTTTCTTAGTGATGAAGATACCTAAAATTTGGTGATGGAGAAGAAGAAAATATTGAAATTGTTTACATATATTATACCATAATACAATATGAATACTGTGAATAAATATACTATCGAGCCTCATTATATAATTTGAATTATTAACAATGTATATGACAAATGTGTCATTAATTAATAATCTTTTGACTTAGTTTCTTAGTGATGAAGTAACCTAAAATTTGATGATGGAGAAGAAGAAAAATATTGAAATTGTTTACATAGATTATACTATAATACAATATGAATATGGTGAATAAATACACCATCGAGCCTCATTATATAATTTTAATTATTAACAATGTATATGAAATATGTGTCATCAATTAATAGTATTTTAACTTACTTTCTTAGTAATGAAGTAACCTGAAATTTGGTGATGGATAAGTAGAAAAATATTGAAATTGTTTACATCTATAATACCATAATACAATATGAATATGGTGAATAAATATACTATCGAGTCTCATTATATAATTTTAATTATTATCAATGTATATGAAATATGTGTCATTAATTAATATTCTTTTAACTTAGTTTCTTAGTGATGAAGAAACCTAAAATTTGGTGATGGAAAAGAAGAAAATATTGAAATTGTTTACATCTGTTATCCCATAATACAATATGAATATGGTGAAAAAATATACTATCCAGCCTCATTATATAATTTGAATCATTAACAATGTATATGACAAATGTGTCATTAATTAATAATCTTTTAACTTAGTTTCTTAGCGATGAAGTAACCTAAAATTGGATGATGGAGAAGAAGAAAAATATTGAAATTGTTTACATATAGTATACTATAATACAATATAAATATGATGAATAAATACACCATCGAGCCTCATTATATAAATTTTATTATTAACAATGTATATGAAATATGTGTCATCAATTAATAGTATTTTAACTTAGTTTCTTAGTGATGAAGTAAACTATAATTTGGTGATGGAGAAGTAGAAAAATATTCAAATTGTTTACATCTATAATACCATAATACAATATGAATATGGTGAATAAATATACTATCGAGTCTCATTATATAATTTTAATTATTATCAATGTATATGAAATATGTGTCATTAATTAATAGTCTTTTAACTTAGTTTCTTAGTGATGAAGAAACCTAAAATTTGGTGATGGAAAAGAAGAAAATATTGAAATTGTTTACATCTATTATCCCATAATACCAATATGAATATGGTAAATAAATATACTATCGAGCCTCATTATATAATTTGAATCATTAACAATGTATATGACAAATGTGTCATTAATTAATAATCTTTTAACTTAGTTCTTAGCGATGAAGTAACCTAAAATTTGATGATGGAGAAGAAGTAAAATATTGAAATTGTTTACATATATTATACTATAATACAATATGAATATGGTGAATAAATACACCATCGAGCCTCATTATATAATTTTAATTATTAACAATGTATATGAAATATGTGTCATCAATTAATAGTATTTTAACTTACTTTCTTAGTGATGAAGTAACCTGAAATTTGGTGATGGATAAGTAGAAAAATATTGAAATTGTTTACATCTATAATACTATAATACAATATGAATATGGTGAATAAATATACTATCGAGTCTCATTATATAATTTTAATTATTATCAATGTATATGAAATATGTGTCATTAATTAATATTCTTTTAACTTAGTTTCTTAGTGATGAAGAAACCTAAAATTTGGTGATGGAAAAGAAGAAAAAATTGAAATTGTTTACATCTGTTATCCCATAATACAATATGAATATGGTGAATAAATATACTATCCAGCCTCATTATATAATTTGAATCATTAACAATGTATATGACAAATGTGTCATTAATTAATAATCTTTTAACTTAGTTTCTTAGCGATGAAGTAACCTAAAATTGGATGATGGAGAAGAAGTAAAATATTGAAATTGGTTTACATATATTATACTATAATACAATATGAATATGGTGAATAAATACACCATCGAGCCTCATTATATAAATTTTATTATTAACAATGTATATGAAATATGTGTCATCAATTAATAGTATTTTAACTTAGTTTCGTAGTGAAATAACCTATAATTTGGTGATGGAGAAGTAAAAAAATATTCAAATTATTTAGATCTATAATACCATAATACAATACGAATATGTTGAATAAATATAATATCGAGCCTCATTATATAATTTTAAATTATTATCAATGTATATGAAATATGTGTCATTAATTAATAGTCTTTTAACCTTAGTTTCTTAGTGATGAAGATACCTAAAATTTGGTGATGGAGAAGAAGAAAATATTGAAATTGTTTACATATATTATACATAATACAATATGAATACTGTGAATAATATACTATCGAGCCTCATTATATAATTTGAATTATTAACAATGTATATGACAAATGTGTCATTAATTAATAATCTTTGACTTAGTTTCTTAGTGATGAAGTAACCTAAAATTTGATGATGGAGAAGAAGAAAAATATTGAAATTGTTTACATAGATTATACTATAATACAATATGAATAGGTGAATAAATCACCATCGAGCCTCATTATATAATTTTAATTATTAACCATTGTATATGAAATATGTGTCATCAATTAATAGTATTTTAACTTACTTTCTTAGTGATGAAGTAACCTGAAATTTGGTGATGGATAAGTAGAAAATATTGAAATTGTTTACATCTATAATACCATAATACAATATGAATATGGTGAATAAATATACATCGAGTCTCATTATATAATTTTAATTATTATCAATGTATATGAAATATGTGTCATTAATTAATATTCTTTTAACTTAGTTTCTTAGTGATGAAGAACCTAAAATTTGGTGATGGAAAAAGAAGAAAATATTGAAATTGTTTACATCTGTTATCCCATAATACAATATGAATATGGTGAAATAAATATACTATCCAGCCCTCATTATTATAATTTGAATCATTAACAATGTATATGACAAATGTGTCATTAATTAATAATCTTTTAACTTAGTTTCTTAGCGATGAAGTAACCAAAATTGGATGATGGAGAAGAAGTAAAATATTGAAATTGTTGACATATATTATACTATAATACAATATGAATATGGTGAATAAATACACCATCGAGCCTCATTATATAAATTTTATTATTAACAATGTATATGAAATATGTGTCATCAATTAATAGTATTTTTAACTTAGTTTCTTAGTGAAGTAACCTATAATTTGGTGATGGAGAAGTAAAAAAATATTCAATTATTTAGATCTATAATACCATAATACAATACGAATATGGTGAATAAATATACTATCGAGCCTCATTATATAATTTTAATTATTATCAATGTATATGAAATATGTGTCATTAATTAATTAGTCTTTTAACTTAGTTTCTAGTGATGAAGATACCTAAAATTTGGTGATGGAGAAGAAGAAAATATTGAAATTGTTTAGCATATATTTACCATAATACAATATGAATACTGTGAATAAATATACTATCGAGCCTCATTATATAATTTGAATTATTAACAATGTATATGACAAATGTGTCATTAATTAATAATCTTTTGACTTAGTTTCTTAGTGATGAAGTAACCTAAAATTTGATGATGGAGAAGAAGAAAAATATTGAAATTGTTACATAGATTATACTATAATACAATATGAATATGGTGAATAAATACACCATCGAGCCTCATTATATAATTTTAATTATTAACAATGTATATGAAATATGTGTCATCAATTAATAGTATTTTAACTTACTTTCTAGTGATGAAGTAACCTGAAATTTGGTGATGGATAAGTAGAAAAATATTGAAATTGTTTACATCTATAATACCATAATATAATATGAATATGGTGAATAAATATACTATCGAGTCTCATTATATAATTTTAATTATTATCAATGTATATGAAATATGTGTCATTTATTAATATTCTTTTAACTTAGTTTCTTAGTGATGAAGAAACCTAAAATTTGGTGATGGAAAAGAAGAAAATATTGAATTGTTTACATCTGTTATCCCATAATACAATATGAATATGGTGAAAAAATATACTATCCAGCCTCATTATATAATTTGAATCATTAACAATGTATATGACCAATGTGTCATTAATTAATAATCTTTTAACTTAGTTTCCTTAGCGATGAAGTAACCTAAAATTGGATGATGGAGAAGAAGAAAAATATTGAAATTGTTTACATATAGTATACTATAATACAATATAAATATGATGAATAAATACACCATCGAGCCTCATTATATAAATTTTATTATTAACAATGTATATGAAATATGTGTCATCAATTAATAGTATTTTAACTTAGTTTCTTAGTGATGAAGTAAACTATATTTGGTGATGAGAAGTAGAAAAATATTCAAATTGTTTACATCTATAATACCATAATACAATATGAATATGGTGAATAAATATACTATCGAGTCTCATTATATAATTTTAATTATATCAATGTATATGAAATATGTGTCATTAATTAATAGTCTTTTAACTTAGTTTCTTAGTGATGAAGAAACCTAAATTTGGTGATGGAAAAGAAGAAAATATTGAAATTGTTTACATCTATTATCCCATAATACAATATGAATATGGTAAATAAATATACTATCGAGCCTCATTATATAATTTGAATCATTAACAATGTATATGACAAATGTGTCATTAATTAATAATCTTTTAACTTAGTTTCTTAGCGATGAAGTAACCTAAAATTTGATGATGGAGAAGAAGTAAAATATTGAAATTGTTTACATATATTATACTATAATACAATATGAATATGTGAATAAATACACCATCGAGCCTCATTATATAATTTTAATTATTAACAATGTATATGAAATATGTTCTCAATTAATAGTATTTTAACTTACTTTCTTAGTGATGAAGTAACCTGAAATTTGGTGATGGATAAGTAGAAAAATAATGAAATTGTTTACATCTATAATACTATAATACAATATGATATGGTGAATAAATATACTATCGAGTCTCATTATATATTTTAATTATTATCAATGTATATGAAATATGTGTCATTATTAATATTCTTTTAACTTAGTTTCTTAGTGATGAAGAAACCTAAAATTGGTGATGGAAAAGAAGAAAATATTGAAATTGTTTACATCTGTTATCACCATAATACAATATGAATATGGTGAATAAATATACTATCCAGCCTCATTATATAATTTGAATCATTAACAATGTATATGACAAAATGTGTCATTAATTAATAATCTTTTAACTAGTTTCTTAGCGATGAAGTAACCTAAAATTGGATGATGGAGAAGAAGTAAAATATTGAAATTGTTTACATATATTATACATAATACAATATGAATATGGTGAATAAATACACCATCGAGCCTCATTATATAAATTTTATTATTAACAATGTATATGAAATATGTGTCATCAATTAATAGTATTTTAACTTAGTTTCTTAGTGAATAACCTATAATTTGGTGATGGAGAAGTAAAAAAATATCAAATTATTTAGATCTATAATACCATAATACAATACGAATATGTTGAATAAATATAATATCGAGCCTCATTATATAATTTTAATTATTATCAATGTATATGAAATATGTGTCATTAATTAATAGTCTTTTAACTTAGTTTCTTAGTGATGAAGATACTAAAATTTGGTGATGGAGAAGAAGAAAATATTGAAATTGTTTACATATATTATACCATAATACAATATGAATACCGTGAATAAATATACTATCGAGCCTCATTATATAATTTGAATTATTAACAATGTATATGACAAATGTGTCATTAATTAATAATCTTTTGACTTAGTTCTTAGTGATGAAGTAACCTAAAATTTGATGATGGAGAAGAAGAAAAATATTGAAATTGTTTACATAGATTATACTATAATACAATATGAATATGGTGAATAAATACACCATCGAGCCTCATTATATAATTTTTAATTATTAACAATGTATATGAAATATGTGTCATCAATTAATAGTATTTTAACTTACTTTCTTAGTGATGAAGTAACCTGAAATTTGGTGATGGATAAGTAGAAAAATATTGAAATTGTTACATCTATAATACCATAATACAATATGAATATGGTGAATAAATATACTATCGAGTCTCATTATATAATTTTAATTATTATCAATGTATATGAAATATGTGTCATTAATTAATATTCTTTTAACTTAGTTTCTTAGTGATGAAGAAACCTAAAATTTGGTGATGGAAAAGAAAAAAATATTGAAATTGTTTACATCTGTTATCCCATAATACAATATGAATATGGTGATAAATATACTATCAAGCCTCATTATATAATTTGAATCATTAACAATGTATATGACAAATGTGTCATTAATTAATAATCTTTTAACTTAGTTTCTTAGCGATGAAGTAACCTAAAATTGGATGATGGAGAAGAAGTAAAATATTGAAATTGTTTACATATATTATACTATAATACAATATGATATGGTGAATAAATACACCATCGAGCCTCATTATATAAATTTTATTATTAACAATGTATAGAAATATGTGTCATCAATTAATAGTATTTTAACTTTATTTTAACTTAGTTTCTTAGTGAAGTAACCTATAATTTGGTGATGGAGAAGTAAAAAAATATTCAAATTATTTAGATCTATAATACCATAATACAATACGAATATGGTGAATAAATATACTATCGAGCCTCATTATATAATTTTAATAATTATCAATGTATATGAAATATGTGTCATTAATTAATAGTCTTTTAACTTAGTTTCTTAGTGATGAAGATACCTAAAATTTGGTGATGGAGAAGAAGAAAATATTGAAATTGTTTACATATATTATACCATAATACAATATGAATACTGTGAATAAATATACTATCGAGCCTCAATATATAATTTGAATTATTAACAATGTATATGACAAATGTGTCATTAATTAATAATCTTTTGACTTAGTTTCTTAGTGATGAAGTAACCTAAAATTTGATGATGGAGAAGAAGAAAAATATTGAAATTGTTTACATAGATTATACTATAATACAATAGGAATATGGTGAATAAATACACCATCGAGCCTCATTATATAATTTTAATTATTAACAATGTATATGAAATATGTGTCATCAATTAATAGTATTTTAACTTACTTTCTTAGTGATGAAGTAACCTGAAATTTGGTGATGGATAAGTAGAAAAATATTGAATTGTTTACATCTATAATACCATAATACAATATGAATATGGTGAATAAATATACTATCGAGTCTCATTCTATAATTTTAATTATTATCAATGTATATGAAATATGTGTCATTAATTAATATTCTTTTAACTTAGTTTCTTAGTGATGAAGAAACCTAAAATTTGGTGATGGAAAAGAAGAAAATATTGAAATTGTTTACATCTGTTATCCCATAATACAATATGAATATGGTGAATAAATATACTATCCAGCCTCATTATATAATTTGAATCATTAACAATGTATATGACAAATGTGTCATTAATTAATAATCTTTTAACTTAGTTTCTTAGCGATGAAGTAACCTAAAATTGGATGATGGAGAAGAAGTAAAATATTGAAATTGTTTACATATATTATACTATAATACAATATGAATATGGTGAATAAATACACCATCGAGCCTCATTATATAAATTTTATTATTAACAATGTATATGAAATATGTGTCATCAATTAATAGTATTTTAACTTAGTTTCTTAGTGAAGTAACCTATAATTTGGTGATGGAGAAGTAAAAAATATTCAAATTATTTAGATCTATAATACCATAATACAATACGAATATGGTGAATAAATATACTATCGAGCCTCATTATATAATTTTAATTATTATCAATGTATATGAAATATGTGTCATTAATTAATAGTCTTTTAACTTAGTTTCTTAGTGATGAAGATACCTAAAATTTGGTGATGGAGAAGAAGAAAATATTGAAATTGTTTACATATATTATACCATAATACAATATGAATACTGTGAATAAATATACTATCGAGCCTCATTATATAATTTGAATTATTAACAATGTATATGACAAATGTGTCATTAATTAATAATCTTTTGACTTAGTTTCTTAGTGATGAAGTAACCTAAAATTTGATGATGGAGAAGAAGAAAAATATTGAAATTGTTTACATAGATTATACTATAATACAATATGAATATGGTGAATAAATACACCATCGAGCCTCATTATATAATTTTAATTATTAACAATGTATATGAAATATGTGTCATCAATTAATAGTATTTTAACTTACTTTCTTAGTGATGAAGTAACCTGAAATTTGGTGATGGATAAGTAGAAAAATATTGAAATTGTTTACATCTATAATACCATAATACAATATGAATATGGTGAATAAATATACTATCGAGTCTCATTATATAATTTTAATTATTATCAATGTATATGAAATATGTGTCATTAATTAATATTCTTTTAACTTAGTTTCTTAGTGATGAAGAAACCTAAAATTTGGTGATGGAAAAGAAGAAAATATTGAAATTGTTTACATCTGTTATCCCATAATACAATATGAATATGGTGAATAAATATACTATCCAGCCTCATTATATAATTTGAATCATTAACAATGTATATGACAAATGTGTCATTAATTAATAATCTTTTAACTTAGTTTCTTAGCGATGAAGTAACCTAAAATTGGATGATGGAGAAGAAGAAAAATATTGAAATTGTTTACATATAGTATACTATAATACAATATAAATATGATGAATAAATACACCATCGAGCCTCATTATATAAATTTTATTATTAACAATGTATATGAAATATGTGTCATCAATTAATAGTATTTTAACTTAGTTTCTTAGTGATGAAGTAAACTATAATTTGGTGATGGAGAAGTAGAAAAATATTCAAATTGTTTACATCCATAATACCATAATACAATATGAATATGGTGAATAAATATACTATCGAGTATCATTATATAATTTTAATTATTATCAATGTATATGAAATATGTGTCATTAATTATTAGTCTTATAACTTAGTTTCTTAGTGATGAAGAAACCTAAAATTTGGTGATGGAAAAGAAGAAAATATTGAAATTGTTTACATCTATTATCCCATAATACAATATGAATATGGTAAATAAATATACTATCGAGCCTCATTATATAATTTGAATCATTAACAATGTATATGACAAATGTGTCATTAATTAATAATCTTTTAACTTAGTTTCTTAGCGATGAAGTAACCTAAAATTTGATGATGGAGAAGAAGTAAAATATTGAAATTGTTTACATATATTATACTATAATACAATATGAATATGGTGAATAAATACACCATCGAGCCTCATTATATAAATTTTATTATTAACAATGTATATGAAATATGTGTCATCAATTAATAGTATTTTAACTTAGTTTCTTAGTGATGAAGTAACCTATAATTTGGTGATGGAGAAGTAGAAAAATATTCAAATTGTTTAGATCTATAATACCATAATACAATACGAATATGGTGAATAAATATACTATCGAGCCTCATTATATAATTTTAATTATTATCAATGTATATCAAATATGTGTCATTAATTAATAGTCTTTTAACTTAGTTTCTTAGTGATGAAGATACCTAAAATTTGGTGATGGAGAAGAAGAAAATATTGAAATTGTTTACATATATTATACCATAATACAATATGAATACTGTGAATAAATATACTATCGAGCCTCATTATATAATTTGAATTATTAACAATGTATATGACAAATGTGTCATTAATTAATAATCTTTTGACTTAGTTTCTTAGTGATGAAGTAACCTAAAATTTGATGATGGAGAAGAAGAAAAATATTGAAATTGTTTACATAGATTATACTATAATACAATATGAATATGGTGAATAAATACACCATCGAGCCTCATTATATAATTTTAATTATTAACAATGTATATGAAATATGTGTCATCAATTAATAGTATTTTAACTTACTTTCTTAGTGATGAAGTAACCTGAAATTTGGTGATGGATAAGTAGAAAAATATTGAAATTGTTTACATCTATAATACCATAATACAATATGAATATGGTGAATAAATATACTATCGAGTCTCATTATATAATTTTAATTATTATCAATGTATATGAAATATGTGTCATTAATTAATATTCTTTTAACTTAGTTTCTTAGTGATGAAGAAACCTAAAATTTGGTGATGGAAAAGAAGAAAATATTGAAATTGTTTACATCTGTTATCCCATAATACAATATGAATATGGTGAATAAATATACTATCCAGCCTCATTATATAATTTGAATCATTAACAATGTATATGACAAATGTGTCATTAATTAATAATCTTTTAACTTAGTTTCTTAGCGATGAAGTAACCTAAAATTGGATGATGGAGAAGAAGAAAAATATTGAAATTGTTTACATATAGTATACTATAATACAATATAAATATGATGAATAAATACACCATCGAGCCTCATTATATAAATTTTATTATTAACAATGTATATGAAATATGTGTCATCAATTAATAGTATTTTAACTTAGTTTCTTAGTGATGAAGTAAACTATAATTTGGTGATGGAGAAGTAGAAAAATATTCAAATTGTTTACATCTATAATACCATAATACAATATGAATATGGTGAATAAATATACTATCGAGTATCATTATATAATTTTAATTATTATCAATGTATATGAAATATGTGTCATTAATTATTAGTCTTATAACTTAGTTTCTTAGTGATGAAGAAACCTAAAATTTGGTGATGGAAAAGAAGAAAATATTGAAATTGTTTACATCTATTATCCCATAATACAATATGAATATGGTAAATAAATATACTATCGAGCCTCATTATATAATTTGAATCATTAACAATGTATATGACAAATGTGTCATTAATTAATAATCTTTTAACTTAGTTTCTTAGCGATGAAGTAACCTAAAATTTGATGATGGAGAAGAAGTAAAATATTGAAATTGTTTACATATATTATACTATAATACAATATGAATATGGTGAATAAATACACCATCGAGCCTCATTATATAAATTTTATTATTAACAATGTATATGAAATATGTGTCATCAATTAATAGTATTTTTAACTTAGTTTCTTAGTGATGAAGTAACCTATAATTTGGTGATGGAGAAGTAGAAAAATATTCAAATTGTTTAGATCTATAATACCATAATACAATACGAATATGGTGAATAAATATACTATCGAGCCTCATTATATAATTTTAATTATTATCAATGTATATGAAATATGTGTCATTAATTAATAGTCTTTTAACTTAGTTTCTTAGTGATGAAGAAACCTAAAATTTGGTGATGGAGAAGAAGAAAATATTGAAATTGTTTACATATATTATACCATAATACAATATGAATATTGTGAATAAATATACTATCGAGCCTCATTATATAATTTGAATTATTAACAATGTATGTGACAAATGTGTCATTAATTAATAATCTTTTAACTTAGTTTCTTAGTGATGAAGTAACCTAAAATTTGATGATGGAGAAGAAGAAAAATATTGAAATTGTTTACATATATTATACTATAATACAATATGAATATGGTGAATAAATACACCATCGAGCCTCATTATATAAATTTTATTATTAACAATGTATATGAAATATGTGTCATCAATTAAAAGTATTTTAACTTAGTTTCTTAGTGATGAAGTAACCTATAATTTGGTGATGGAGAAGTAGAAAAATATTCAAATTGTTTACATCTATAATACCATAATACAATATGAAAATGGTGAATAAATATACTATCGAGCCTCATTAAATAATTTTAATTATTATAAATGTATATGAAATATGTGTCATTAATTAATAGTCTTTTAACTTAGTTTCTAAAGTGATGAAGAAACCTAAAATTTGGTGATGGAAAAGAAGAAAATATTGAAATTGTTTACATCTACTATCCCAGAATACAATATGAATATGGTGAATAAATATACTATCCAGCCTCATTATATGATTTGAATCATTAACAATGTATATGAAAATGTGTCATTAATTAATAATCTTTTAACTTAGTTTCTTAGCGATGAAGTAACCTAAAATTTGATGATGGAGAAGAAGTAAAATATTGAAATTGTTTACATATATTATACTATAATACAATATGAATATGGTGAATAAATACACCATCGAGCCTCATTATATAAATTTTATTATTAACAATGTATATGAAATATGTGTCATCAATTAATAGTATTTTAACTTAGTTTCTTAGTGATGAAGTAACCTATAATTTGGTGATGGAGAAGTAGAAAAATATTCAAATTGTTTACATCTATAATACCATAATACAATATGAATATGGTGAATAAATATACTATCGATCCTCTTTAAATAATTTTAATTATAATAAATGTATATGAAATATGTGTCATTAATTAATAGTCTTTTAACTTAGTTTCTAAAGTGATGAAGAAACCTAAAATTTGGTGATGGAAAAGAAGAAAATATTGAAATTATTTACATCTATTATCCCATAATACAATATGAATATGGTGAATAAATATACTATCGAGCCTCATTATATAATTTGAATCATTAACAATGTATATGACAAATGTGTCATTAATTAATAATCTTTTAACTTAGTTTCTAAGCGATGAAGTAACCTAAAATTTGATGATGGAGAAGAAGAAAAATATTGAAATTGTTTACATATATTATACTATAATACAATATGAATATGGTGAATAAATAAACCATCGAGCCTCATTATATAAATTTTATTATTAACAATGTATATGAAATATGTGTCATCAATTAATAGTATTTTAACTTAGTTTCTTAGTGATGAAGTAACCTAAAATTTGGTGATGGAGAAGTAGAAAAATATTCAATTTTTTACATCTATAATACCATAATTCAATATGAATATGGTGAATAAATATACTATCGAGCCTCATTATATAATTTTAATTATTATCAATGTATATGAAATATGTGTCATTAATTAATAGTCTTTTAACTTAGTTTCTTAGTGATGAAGAAACCTAAAATTTGGTGATGGAGAAGAAGAAAATATTGAAATTGTTTACATATATTATACCATAATACAATATGAATACTGTGAATAAATATACTATTGAGCCTCATTATATAATTTGAATTATTAACAATATATGTGACAAATGTGTCATTAATTAATAATCTTTTAACTTAGTTTCTTAGTGATGAAGTAACCTAAAATTTGATGATGGAGAAGAAGAAAAATATTGAAATTGTTTACATATATTATACTATAATACAATATGAATATGGTGAATAAATACACCATCGAGCCTCATTATATAAATTTTATTATTAACAATGTATATGAAATATTTGTCATCAATTAATAGTATTTTAACTTAGTTTCTTAGTGATGAAGTAACCTATAATTTGGTGATGGAGAAGTAGAAAAATTTTCAAATTGTTTACATCTATAATACCATAATACAATATGAATATGGTGAATAAATATACTATCGAGCCTCATTAAATAATTTTAATTATTATAAATGTATATGAAATATGTGTCATTAATTAATAGTCTTTTAACTTAGTTTCTAAAGTTATGAAGAAACCTAAAATTTGGTGATGGAAAAGAAGAAAATATTGAAATTGTTTACATCTACTATCCCAGAATACAATATGAATATGGTGAATAAATATACTATCCAGCCTCATTATATGATTTGAATCATTAACAATGTATATGAAAATGTGTCATTAATTAATAATCTTTTAACTTAGTTTCTTAGCGATGAAGTAACCTAAAATTTGATGATGGAGATGAAGTAAAATATTGAAATTGTTTACATATATTATACTATAATACAATATGAATATGGTGAATAAATACACCATCGAGCCTCATTATATAAATTTTATTATTAACAATGTATATGAAATATGTGTCATCAATTAATAGTATTTTAACTTAGTTTCTTAGTGATGAAGTAACCTATAATTTGGTGATGGAGAAGTAGAAAAATGTTCAAATTGTTTACATCTATAATACCATAATACAATATGAATATGGTGAATAAATATACAATCGAGCCTCATTAAATAATTTTAATTATTATAAATGTATATGAAATATGTGTCATTAATTAATAGTCTTTTAACTTAGTTTCTAAAGTGATGAAGAAACCTATAATTTGGTGATGGAAAAGAAGAAAATATTGAAATTGTTTACATCTATTATCCCATAATACAATATGAATATGGTGAATAAATATACTATCGAGCCTCATTATATAATTTGAATCATTAACAATGTATATGACAAATGTGTCATTAATTAATAATCTTTTAACTTAGTTTCTTAGCGATGAAGTAACCTAAAATTTGATGATGGAGAAGAAGAAAAATATTGAAATTGTTTACATATATTATACTATAATACAATATGAATATGGTGAATAAATACACCATCGAGCCTCATTATATAAATTTTATTATTAACAATGTATATGAAATATTTGTCATCAATTAATAGTATTTTAACTTAGTTTCTTAGTGATGAAGTAACCTATAATTTGGTGATGGAGAAGTAGAAAAATTTTCAAATTGTTTACATCTATAATACCATAATACAATATGAATATGGTGAATAAATATACTATCGAGCCTCATTAAATAATTTTAATTATTATAAATGTATATGAAATATGTGTCATTAATTAATAGTCTTTTAACTTAGTTTCTAAAGTTATGAAGAAACCTAAAATTTGGTGATGGAAAAGAAGAAAATATTGAAATTGTTTACATCTACTATCCCAGAATACAATATGAATATGGTGAATAAATATACTATCCAGCCTCATTATATGATTTGAATCATTAACAATGTATATGAAAATGTGTCATTAATTAATAATCTTTTAACTTAGTTTCTTAGCGATGAAGTAACCTAAAATTTGATGATGGAGATGAAGTAAAATATTGAAATTGTTTACATATATTATACTATAATACAATATGAATATGGTGAATAAATACACCATCGAGCCTCATTATATAAATTTTATTATTAACAATGTATATGAAATATGTGTCATCAATTAATAGTATTTTAACTTAGTTTCTTAGTGATGAAGTAACCTATAATTTGGTGATGGAGAAGTAGAAAAATGTTCAAATTGTTTACATCTATAATACCATAATACAATATGAATATGGTGAATAAATATACAATCGAGCCTCATTAAATAATTTTAATTATTATAAATGTATATGAAATATGTGTCATTAATTAATAGTCTTTTAACTTAGTTTCTAAAGTGATGAAGAAACCTATAATTTGGTGATGGAAAAGAAGAAAATATTGAAATTGTTTACATCTATTATCCCATAATACAATATGAATATGGTGAATAAATATACTATCGAGCCTCATTATATAATTTGAATCATTAACAATGTATATGACAAATGTGTCATTAATTAATAATCTTTTAACTTAGTTTCTTAGCGATGAAGTAACCTAAAATTTGATGATGGAGAAGAAGAAAAATATTGAAATTGTTTACATATATTATACTATAATACAATATGAATATGGTGAATAAATAAACCATCGAGCCTCATTATATATATTTTATTATTAACAATGTATATGGAATATGTGTCATCAATTAATAGTATTTTAACTTAGTTTCTTAGTGATGAAGTAACCTAAAATTTGGTGATGGAGAAGTAGAAAAATCTTCAATTTTTTACATCTATAATACCATAATTCAATATGAATATGGTGAATAAATATACTATCGAGCCTCATTATATAATTTTAATTATTATCAATGTATTTGAAATATGTGTAATTAATTAATAGTCTTTTAACTTAGTTTCTTAGTGATGAAGAAACCTAAAATTTGGTGATGGAGAAGAAGAAAATATTGAAATTGTTTACATATATTATACCATAATACAATATGAATACTGTGAATAAATATACTATCGAGCCTCATTATATAATTTGAATTATTAACAATGTATGTGACAAATGTGTCATTAATTAATAATCTTTTAACTTAGTTTCTTAGTGATGAAGTAACCTAAAATTTGATGATGGAGAAGAAGAAAAATATTGAAATTGTTTACATATATTATACTATAATACAATAAGAATATGGTGAATAAATACACCATCGAGCCTTATTATAGAATTTTTATTATTAACAATGTATATGAAATTTGTGTCATCAATTAATAGTATTTTAACCTAGTTTCTTAGTGAAGAAGTAACCTGAAATTTGGTGATGGAGAAGTAGAAAAATATTAAAATTGTTTACATCTATAATACCATAATACAATATGAATATGGTGAATAAATATACTATCGAGTCTCATTATATAATTTTAATTATTATCAATGTATATGAAATATGTGTCATTAATTAATATTGTTTTAACTTAGTTTCTTAGTGATGAAGAAACCTAAAATTTGGTGATGGAAAAGAAGAAAATATTGAAATTGTTTACATCTATTATCCCATAATACAATATGAATAGGGTGAATAAATATACTATCCAGCCTCATTATATGATTTGAATCATTAACAATGTATATGAAAATGTGTCATTAATTAATAATCCTTTAACTTAGTTTCTTAGCGATGAAGTAACCTAAAATTTGATGATGGAGAAGAAGTAAAATATTGAAATTGTTTACATATATTATACTATAATACAATATGAATATGGTGAATAAATACACCATCGAGCCTCATTATATAAATTTTATTATTAACAATGTATATGAAATATGTGTCATCAATTAATAGTATTTTAACTTAGTTTCTTAGTGATGAAGTAACCTATAATTTGGTGATGGAGAAGTAGAAAAATATTCAAATTGTTTACATCTATAATACCATAATACAATATGAATATGGTGAATAAATATACTATCGAGCCTCATTAAATAATTTTAATTATTATAAATGTATATGAAATATGTGTCATTAATTAATAGTCTTTTAACTTAGTTTCTAAAGTGATGAAGAAACCTAAAATTTGGTGATGGAAAAGAAGAAAATATTGAAATTGTTTACATCTATTATCCCATAATACAATATGAATATGGTGAATAAATATACTATCAAGCCTCATTATATAATTTGAATCATTAACAATGTATATGACAAATGTGTCATTAATTAATAATCTTTTAACTTACTTTCTTAGTGATGAAGTAACCTAAAATTTGGTGATGGAGAAGTAGAAAAATATTGAAATTGTTTACATATATTATACTATAATACAATATGAATATGGTGAATAAATACACCATCGAGCCTCATTATATAATTTTTATTATTAACAATGTATATGAAATATGTGTCATCAATTAATAGTATTTTAACTAAGTTTTTTAGTGATGAAGTAACCTGGAATTTGGTGATGGAGAAGTAGAAAAATATTGAAATTGTTTACATATACAATACCATAATACAATATGAATATGGTGAATAAATATACTATCGAGTCTCATTATATAATTTTAATTATTATCAATGTGTATGACATATGTGTCATTAATTAATAGTGTTTTAACTTAGTTTCTTAGTGATGAAGAAACCTAAAATTTGGTGATGGAAAAGAAGAAAATATTGAAATTGTTTACATCTATTATCCCATAATACAATATGAATATGGTGAATAAATATACTATCGAGCCTCATTATATAATTTGAATCATTAACAATGTATATGACAAATGTGTCATTAATTAATAATCTTTTAACTTAGTTTCTTAGCGATGAAGTAACTTAAAATTTGATAATGGAGAAGAAGAAAAATATTGAAATTGTTTACATATATTATACTATAATACAATATGACTATGGTGAATAAATAAACCATCGAGCCTCATTATATAAATTTTATTATTAACAATGTATATGAAATATGTGTCATCAATTAATAGTATTTTAACTTAGTTTCTTAGTGATGAAGTAACCTAAAATTTGGTGATGGAGAAGTAGAAAAATATTCAATTGTTTACATCTATAATACCATAATAAAATATGAATATGGTGAAAAAATATACTATCGAGTCTCATTATATAATTTTAATTATTATCAACGTATATGAAATATGTGTCATTAATTAATAGGCTTTTAACTTAGTTTCTTAGTGATGAAGAAACCTAAAATGTGGTGATGAAGAAGAAGAAAATATTGAAATTGTTTACATATATTATACCATAATACAATATGACTACTGTGAATAAATATACTATCGAGCCTCATTATATAATTTGAATTATTAACAATGTATATGACAAATGTGTGATTAATTAATAATCTTTTAACTTAGTTTCTTAGTGATGAAGTAACCTAAAATTTGATGATGGAGAAGAAGAAAAATATTGAAATTGTTTACATAAATTATACTATAATACAATATGAATATGGTGAATAAATACACTATCGAGCCTCATTATATAACTTTAATTATTACCAATGTATATGTAATATGTGTCATTAATTAATAGTCTTTTAAAAGAAAAAGATTGAATTTGTTTATATCTATTATAACACAAAACAATGTGAATATGGTGAATAAATATACAATCGAGCATCGTTATATAATTTCAAATATTACCAATGTATATGAAATATGTGTCTTTAATTAAAAGTCTTTTAACTTAGTTTCTTAGTGATGAAGTAATCTAAAATTTGGTGATAGAGAAGTAGAAAAATATTGAAAATGTTTAGATTTATTATACCATAATACAATATGAATATGGTGAATAAATATACTATCGAGCCTCATTATATAATTTTAATTATTAACAATGTATATGAAATATGTGTCATTAATTAATAGTATTTTAACTTAGTTTCTTAGTGATGAAGTAACCTAAAATTTGGTGATGGAGAAGTAGAAAAATATTCAAATTGTTTAGATCTATAATACCATAATACAATATGAATATGGTGAATAAATATACTATCGAGCCTCATTATATAATTTGAATTATTAATAATGTATTTGACAAACGTGTCATTAATTAATAATATTTTAACTTAATTTCTTAGTGATGAAGTAACCTAAAATTTGATGATGGAGAAGAGTAAAAATATTGAAATTGTTTACATAGATTATACTATAATACAATATGAATATTGTGAATAAATACACCATCGAGCCTCATTATATAATTTTAATTATTAACAATGTATATGACAAATGTGTCATTAATTAATAATCTTTTAACTTAGTTTCTTAGTGATGAAGTAACCTAAAATTTGATGATGGAGAAGAAGAAAAATATTGAAATTATTTACATATATTATACTATAATACAATATGAATATGGTGAATAAATACACCATCGAGCCTCATTATATAATTTTTATTATTAACAATGTATATGAAATATGTGTCATCAATTAATAGTATTTTAACTTAGTTTCTTAGTGAAGAAGTAACCTGAAATTTGGTGATGGAGAAGTAGAAAAATATTGAAATTGTTTACATCTATAATACCATAATACAATATGAATATGGTGAATAAATATACTATCGAGTCTCATTATATAATTTTAATTATTATCAATGTATATGAAATATGTGTCATTAATTAATATTCTTTTAACTTAGTTTCTTAGTGATGAAGAAACCAAAAATTTGGTGATGGAAAAGAAGAAAATATTGAAATTGTTTACATCTATTATCCCATAATACAATATGAATAGGGTGAATAAATATACTATCCAGCCTCATTATATGATTTGAATCATTAACAATGTATATGAAAATGTGTCATTAATTAATAATCCTTTAACTTAGTTTCTTAGCGATGAAGTAACCTAAAATTTGATGATGGAGAAGAAGTAAAATATTGAAATTGTTTACATATATTATACTATAATACAATATGAATATGGTGAATAAATACACCATCGAGCCTCATTATATAAATTTTATTATTAACAATGTATATGAAATATGTGTCATCAATTAATAGTATTTTAACTTAGTTTCTTAGTGATGAAGTAACCTATAATTTGGTGATGGAGAAGTAGAAAAATATTCAAATTATTTACATCTATAATACCATAATACAATATGAATATGGTGAATAAATATACTATCGAGCCTCATTAAATAATTTTAATTATTATAAATGTATATGAAATATGTGTCATTAATTAATAGTCTTTTAACTTAGTTTCTAAAGTGATGAAGAAACCTAAAATTTGGTGATGGAAAAGAAGAAAATATTGAAATTGTTTACATCTATTATCCCATAATACAATATGAATATGGTGAATAAATATACTATCAAGCCTCATTATATAATTTTAATCATTAACAATGTATATGACAAATATGTCATTAATTAATAATCTTTTAACTTACTTTCTTAGTGATGAAGTAACCTAAAATTTGGTGATGGAGAAGTAGAAAAATATTGAAATTGTTTACATATATTATACTATAATACAATATGAATATGGTGAATAAATACACCATCGAGCCTCATTATATAATTTTTATTATTAACAATGTATATGAAATATGTGTCATCAATTAATAGTATTTTAACTAAGTTTCTTAGTGATGAAGTAACCTGGAATTTGGTGATGGAGAAGTAGAAAAATATTGAAATTGTTTACATCTATAATACCATAATACAATATGAATATGGTGAATAAATATACTATCGAGTCTCATTATATAATTTTAATTATTATCAATGTATATGAAATATGTGTTATTAATTAATAGTCTTTTAACTTAGTTTCTTAGTGATGAAGAAACCTAAAATTTGGTGATGGAAAAGAAGAAAATATTGAAATTGTTTACATCTATTATCCCATAATACAATATGAATATGGTGAATAAATATACTATCGAGCCTCATTATATAATTTGAATCATTAACAATGTATATGACAAATGTGTCATTAATTAATAATCTTTAAACTTAGTTTCTTAGCGATAAAGTAACCTAAAATTTGATGATGGAGAAGAAGAAAAATATTGAAATTGTTTACATATATTATACTATAATACAATATGAATATGGTGAATAAATACACCATCGAGCCTCATTATATAATTTTTATTATTAACAATGTATATGAAATATGTGTCATCAATTAATAGTATTTTAACTTAGTTTCTTAGTGATGAAGTAACCTAAAATTTGGTGATGGAGAAGTAGAAAAATATTGAAATTGTTTACATCTATAATACCATAATAAAATATGAATATGGTGAAAAAATATACTATCGAGTCTCATTATATAATTTTAATTATTATCAACGTATATGAAATATGTGTCATTAATTAATAGGCTTTTAACTTAGTTTCTTAGTGATGAAGAAACCTAAAATGTGGTGATGAAGAAAAAGAAAATATTGAAATTGTTTACATATATTATACCATAATACAATATGAATACTGTGAATAAATATACTGTCGAGCCTCATTATATAATTTGAATTATTAACAATGTATATGACAAATGTGTGATTAATTAATAATCTTTTAACTTAGTTTCTTTGTGATGAAGTAACCTAAAATTTGATGATGGAGAAGAAGAAAAATATTGAAATTGTTTACATAAATTATACTATAATACAATATGAATATGGTGAATAAATACACTATCGAGCCTCATTATATAAATTTAATTATTACCAATGTATATGAAATATGTGTCATTAATTAATAGTCTTTTAAAAGAAAAAGATTGAATTTGTTTATATCTATTATAACACAAAACAATGTGAATATGGTGAATAAATATACAATCGAGCATCGTTATATAATTTCAAATATTACCAATGTATATGAAATATGTGTCTTTAATTAAAAGTCTTTTAACTTAGTTTCTTAGTGATGAAGTAACCTAAAATTTGGTGATAGAGAAGTAGAAAAATATTGAAAATGTTTAGATTTATTATACCATAATACAATATGAATATGGTGAATAAATATACTATCGAGCCTCATTATATAATTTTAATTATTAACAATGTATATGAAATATGTGTCATTAATTAATAGTATTTTAACTTAGTTTCTTAGTGATGAAGTAACCTAAAATTTGGTGATGTAGAAGTAGAAAAATATTCAAATTGTTTAGATCTATAATACCGTAATACAATATGAATATGGTGAATAAATATACTATCGAGCCTCATTATATAATTTGAATTATTAATAATGTATATGACAAACGTGTCATTAATTAATAATCTTTTAACTTAGTTTCTTAGTGATGAAGAAACCTAAAATTTGGTGATGGAGAAGAAAAAAATATTGAAATTGTTTACATATATTATACCATAATACAATATGAATACTGTGAATATATATACTATCGAGCCTCATTATATAATTTGAATTATTACCAATGTATATGACAAATGTGTCATTAATTAATAATCTTTTAACTTAGTTTCTTAGTGATGAAGTAACCTAAAATTTGATGATGGAGAAGAAGAAAAATATTTAAATTGTTTACATAAATTATACTATAATACAATATGAATATGGTGAATAAATACACTATTGAGCCTCATTATATAACTTTAATTATTACCAATGTATATGAATTATGTGTCATTAATTAATAGTCTTTTAACTTATTTTCTTAGCGATGAAGAAACCAAAAATTTGGTGATGAAGAAGAAGAAAAATATAGAAATTGTTTACATTTATTATACCATAATATAATGTGAATATGGTGAATAAATATACTATTGAGCCTCATTATATAATATTAATTATTACCAATGTATGTAAAATATGTGTCATTAATTAATAGTGTTTTAATTTAATTTCTTAGTGATGAAATAACCTAAAATTTTGTGATTAGAAGATGAAAAATATTGAAATTGTTAACATATATTATCCCATAATACAATATGAATATGGCGAATAAATATACTATCGAGTCTCATTATATAATTTTAATTATTACCAATGTATAAGAAATGTGTGTCGTTAATTAATAGTCATTTAATTTAGTTTCTTAATGAAGAAGTAACCTAATATTTCGTGATAGAGAAGAAGAAATATATTGAATTTGTTTATATCCATTATAACATAAAACAATGTGAATATGGTGAATAAATATAAAATCGAGCATCGTTATATAATTTCAAATATTACCAATGTATATGAAATATGTGTCTTTAATTAAAAGTCTTTTAACTTAGTTTCTTAGTGATGAAGTAACCTAAAATTTAGTGATAGAGAAGTAGAAAAATATTGAAAATGTTTAGATTTATTATACCATAATACAATATAAATATGGTGAATAAATATACTATCGAGCCTCATTATATAATTTTAATTATTAACAATGTATATGAAATATGTGTCATTAATTAATAGTATTTTAACTTAGTTTCTTAGTGATGAAGTAACCTAAAATTTGGTGATGGAGAAGTAGAAAATATTCAAATTGTTTAGATCTATAATACCATAATACAATATGAATATGGTGAATAAATATACTATCGAGCCTCATTATATAATTTTAATTATTATCAATGTATATGAAATATGTGTCATTAATTAATAGTCTTTTAACTTAGTTTCTTAGTGATGAAGATACCTAAAATTTGGTGAAGGAGAAGAAGAAAATTTTGAAATTTTATTACATATATTATACCATAATACAATATGAATACTGTGAATAAATATACTATCGAGCCTCATTATATAATTTGAATTATTAACATTGTATATGACAAATGTGTCATTAATTAATAATCTTTTAACTTAGTTTCTTAGTGATGAAGTAACCTAAAATTTGATGATGGAGAAGAAGAAAAATATTGAAATTCTTTTCATAGATTATACTATAATACAATATGAATATGGTGAATAAATACACCATCGAGCCTCATTATACAATTTTGATTATTAACAATGTATATGAAATATGTGTCATCAATTAATAGTATTTTAACTTAGTTTCTTAGTGATGAAGTAACCTGGAATTTGGTGACGGAGAAGTAGAAAAATATTGAAATTGTTTACATCTATAATACCATAATACAATATGAATATGGTGAATAAATATACTATCGAGTCTCATTATATAATTTTAATTATTACAATGTATATGAAATATGTGTCATTAATTAATAGTCTTTTAACTTAGTTTCTTAGTGATGAAGAAACCTAAAATTTGGTGATGGAAAAGAAGAAAATATTGAAATTGTTTACATCTATTATCCCATAATACAATATGAATATGGTGAATAAATATACTATCGAGCCTCATTATATAATTTGAATCATTAACAATGTAAATGACAAATGTGTCATTAATTAATAATCTTTTAACTTAGTTTCTTAGCGATGAAGTAACCTAAATTTGATGATGGAGAAGAAGAAAAATATTGAAATTGTTTACATATATTATACTATAATACAATATGAATATGGTGAATAAATACACCATCGAGCCTCATTATATAATTTTTATTATTAACAATGTATATGAAATATGTGTCATCAATTAATAGTATTTAAACTTAGTTTCTTAGAGATGAAGTAACCTGAAATTTAGTGATGGAGAAGTAGAAAAATATTGAAATGTTTACATCTATAATACTATAATACCATATGAATATGGTGAAAAAAAATACTATCGAGTCTCATTATATAATTTTAATTATTATCAATGTATATGAAATATGTGTCATTAATAATAGTCTTTTACCTTAGTTTCTTAGTGATGAAGAAACCTAAAATTTGGTGATGGAGAAGAAAAAAATATTGAAACTGTTTACATATTTTATACCATAATACAATATGAATACTGTGAATAAATATACTATCGAGCCTCATTATATAATTTGAATTATTAACAATGTATATGACAAATGTGTCATTAATTAATAATCTTTTAACTTAGTTTCTTAGTGATGAAGTAACCTAAAATTTGATGATGGAGAAGAAGAAAAATATTTAAATTGTTTACATAAATTATACTATAATACAATATGAATATGGTGAATAAATACACTATTGAGCCTCATTATATAACTTTAATTATTACCAATGTATATGAAATATGTGTCATTAATTAATAGTCTTTTAACTTATTTTCTTAGCGATGAAGAAACCAAAAATTTGGTGATGAAGAAGAAGAAAAATATAGAAATTGTTTACATTTATAATACCATAATATAATGTGAATATGGTGAATAAATATACTATTGAGCCTCATTATATAATATTAATTATTACCAATATATGTAAAATATGTATCATTAATTAATAGTGTTTTAATTTAGTTTCTTAGTGATGAAATAACCTAACATTTTGTGATTAGAAGAAGAAAAATATTGAAATTGTTTACATATATTATCCCATAATACAATATGAATATGGCGAATAAATATACTATCGAGTCTCATTATATAATTTTAATTATTACCAATGTATAAGAAATGTGTGTCGTTAATTAATTGTCTTTTAATTTAGTTTCTTAGTGAAAAAGTAACCTAAAATTTAGTGATAGAGAAGAAGAAAAATATTGAATTTGTTTATATCTATTATAACATAAAACAATGTGAATATGGTGAATAAATATACAATCGAGCATCATTATATAGTTTCAAATATTACCAATGTATATGAAATATGTGTCTTTAATTAAAAGTCTTTTAACTTAGTTTCTTAGTGATGAAGTAACCTAAAATTTGGTGATAGAGAAGTAGAAAAATATTGAAAATGTTTAGATTTATTATACCATAATACAATATGAATATGGTGAATAAATATACTATCGAGCCTCATTATATAATTTTAATTATTAACAATGTATATGAAATATGTGTCATTAATTAATAGTATTTTAACTTAGTTTCTTAGTGATGAAGTAACCTAAAATTTGGTGATGGAGAAGTATAAAATATTCAAATTGTTTAGATCTATAATACCATAATACAATATGAATATGGTGAATAAGTATACTATCGAGCCTCATTATATAATTTTAATTATTATCAATGTATATGAAATATGTGTCATTAATTAATAGTCTTTTAACTTAGTTTCTTAGTGATGAAGATACCTAAAATTTGGTGAAGGAGAAGAAGAAAATTTTGAAATTTTATTACATATATTATACCATAATACAATATGAATACTGTGAATAAATATACTATCGAGCCTCATTATATAATTTGAATTATTAACAATGTATATGACAAATGTGTCATTAATTAATAATCTTTTAACTTAGTTTCTTAGTGATGAAGTAACCTAAAATTTGATGATGGAGAAGAAGAAAAATATTGAAATTCTTTACATAGATTATACTATAATACAATATGAATATGGTGAATAAATACACCATCGAGCCTCATTATACAATTTTAATTATTAACAATGTATATGAAATATGTGTCATCAATTAATAGTATTTTAACTTAGTTTCATAGTGATGAAGTAACCTGAAATTTGGTGATGGAGAAGTAGAAAAATATTGAAATTGTTTACATCTATAATATCATAATACAATATGAATATGGTGAATAAATACACCATCGAGCCTCATTATATAATTTTTATTATTAACAATGTATATGAAATATGTGTCATCAATTAATAGTATTTTAACTTAGTTTCTTAGTGATGAAGTAACCTGGAATTTGGTGATGGAGAAGTAGAAAAATATTGAAATTGTTTACATCTATAATACCATAATACAATATGAATATGGTGAATAAATATACTATCGAGTCTCATTATAAAATTTTAATTATTATCAATGTATATGAAATATGTGTCATTAATTAATAGTCTTTTACCTTAGTTTCTTAGTGATGAAGAAACCTAAAATTTGGTGATGGAGAAGAAGAAAATATTGAAATTGTTTACATATATTATACCATAATACAATATGAATACTGTGAATAAATATACTATCGAGCCTCATTATATAATTTGAATTATTAACAATGTATATGACAAATGTGTCATTAATTAATAATCTTTTAACTTAGTTTATTAGTGATGAAGTAACCTAAAATTTGATGATGGAGAAGAAGAAAAATATTTAAATTGTTTACATAAATTATACTATAATACAATATTAATATGGTGAATAAATACACTATCGAGCCTCATTATATAACTTTAATTATTACCAATGTATATGAAATATGTGTCATTAATTAAAAGTCTTTTAAAAGAAAAATATTGAATTTGTTTATATCTATTATAACATAAAACAATGTGAATATGGTGAATAAATATACAATCGAGCATCGTTATATAATTTCAAATATTACCAATGTATATGAAATATGTGTCTTTAATTAAAAGTCTTTTAACTTAGTTTCTTAGTGATGAAGTAACCTAAAATTTGGTGATAGAGAAGTAGAAAAATATTAAAAATGTTTAGATTTATTTATACCATAATACAATATGAATATGGTGAATAAATATACTATCTAGCCTCATTATATAATTTTAATTATTAACAATGTATATGAAATATGTGTCATTAATTAATAGTCTTTTAACTATTATTCTTTAGTGATGAAGAAACCTAAAATTATGGTAAGGGAGAAGAAGAAAATATTGAAAATGTTTACATATATTATCCCTTAATACAATATGAATATGGTGAATAAATATACTATCGAGCCTCATTATATAATTTGAATCATTAACAATGTATATGACAAATGTGTCATTAATTAATAATCTTTTAACTTAGTTTCTTAGCGACGAAGTAACCTAAAATTTGATGATGGAGAAGAAGAAAAATATTGAAATTGTTTACATAAATTATACTATAATACAATATGATATGGTGAATAAATACACCATCGAGCCTCATTATATAATTTTTATTATTAACAATGTATATGAAATATGTGTCATCATTAATAGTATTTTAACTTAGTTTCTTAGTGATGAAGTAACCTGAATTTTGGTGATCGAGAAGTAGAAAAATATTGAAATTGTTTTCATCTATAATACCATAATACAATATGAATATGGTGAAAAAATATACTATCGAGTCTCATTATATAATTTTAATTATTATCAATGTATATGAAATATGTGTCATTAATTAATAGTCTTTTAACTTAGTTTCTTAGTGATGAAGAAACCTAAAATGTGGTGATGGAGAAGAAGAAAATATTGAAATTGTTTACATATATTATACCATAATACAATATGAATACTGTGAATAAATATACTATCGAGCCTCATTATATAATTTGAATTATTAACAATGTATATGATAAATGTGTCATTAATTAATAATCTTTTAACTTAGTTTCTTAGCGATGAAGTAACCTAAAATTTGATGATGGAGAAGGAGTAAAATATTGAAATTGTTTACATATATTATACTATAATACAATATGTATATGGTGAATAAATACACCATCGAGCCTCATTATAAAATTTTAATTATTAACAATGTATATGACAAATGTGTCATTAATTAATAATCTTTTAACTTAGTTTCTTAGTGATGAAGTAACATAAAATTTGATGATGGAGAAGAAGAAAAATATTGAAATTGTTTACATATATTATACAATAATACAATATGAATATGGTGAATAAATACACCATCGAGCCTCATTATATAATATTTATTATTAACAATGTATATGAAATATGTGTCATCAATTAATAGTATTTTAACTTAGTTTCTTAGTGATGAAGTAACCTGAAATTTGGTGATGGAGAAGTAGAAAAATATTGAAATTGTTTTCATCTATAATACCATAATACAATATGAATATGGTGAAAAAATATACTATCGAGTCTGATTATATAATTTTAATTATTTTCAATGTATATGAAATATGTGTCATTAATTAATAGTCTTTTAACTTAGTTTCTTAGTGATGAAGAAACCTAAAATGTGGTGATGGAGAAGAAGAAAATATTGAAATTGTTTACATATATTATACCATAATACAATATGAATATTGTGAATAAATATACTATCGAGCCTCATTATATGATTTGAATCATTAACAATGTATATGACAAATGTGTCATTAATTAATAATCTTTTAACTTAGTTTCTTAGCGATGAAGTAACCTAAAATTTGATGATGGAGAAGAAGTAAAATATTGAAATTGTTTACATATATTATACTATAATACAATATGAATATGGTGAATAAATATACCATCGAGCCTCATTATATAAATTTTATTATTAACAATGTATATGAAATATGTGTCATCAATTAATAGTATTTTAACTTAGCTTCTTAGTGATGAAGTAACCTAAAATTTGGTGATGGAGAAGTAGAAAAATATTGAAATTGTTTTCATCTATAATACCATAATACAATATGAATATGGTGAAAAAATATACTATCGAGTCTCATTATATAATTTTAATTATTATCATTGTATATGAAATATGTGTTATTAATTAATAGTCTTTTAACTTAGTTTCTTAGTGATGAAGAAACCTAAAATGTGGTGATGGAGAAGAAGAAAATATTGAAATTGTTTACATATATTATACCATAATACAAAATGAATACTGTGAATAAATATACTATCGAGCCTCATTATATAATTTGAATTATTAACAATGTATATGACAAATGTGTCATTAATTAATAATCTTTTAACTTAGTTTCTTAGTGATGAAGTAACCTAAAATTTGATGATGGAGAAGAAGAAAAATATTGAAATTGTTTACATAAATTATACTATAATACAATATGAATATGGTGAATAAATACACTATCGAGCCTCATTATATAACTTTAATTATTACCAATGTATATGAAATATGTGTCATTAATTAATAGTCTTTTAAAAGAAAAATATTGAATTTGTTTATATCTATTATAACATAAAACAATGTGAATATGGTGAATAAATATACAATCGATCATCGTTATATAATTTCAAATATTACCAATGTATATGAAATATGTGTCTTTAATTAAAAGTCTTTTAACTTAGTTTCTTAGTGATGAAGTAACCTAAAATTTGGTGATAGATAAGTAGAAAAATATTGAAAATGTTTAGATTTATTATACCATAATACAATATGAATATGGTGAATAAATATACTATCGAGCCTCATTATATAATTTTAATTATTAACAATGTATATGAAATATGTGTCATTAATTAATAGTCTTTTAACTTAGTTTCTTTAGTGATGAAGAAACCTAAAATTTGGTAAGGGAGAAGAAGAAAATATTGAAAATGTTTACATATATTATCCCATAATACAATATGAATATGGTGAATAAATATACTATCAAGCCTCATTATATAATTTGAATCATTAACAATGTATATGACAAATGTGTCATTAATTAATAATCTTTTAACTTAGTTTCTTAGCGACAAAGTAACCTAAAATTTGATGATGGAGAAGAAGAAAAATATTGAAATTGTTTACATAAATTATACTATAATATAATATGACACTACGCCAGAAATAACCTACGAAAGCACTTTTTTTGGGCTTTAAAAGCGCTTAAAAGCGCTCTCGTAGGTGGCGCTGCTAAAGGTTTTAGCAGCGCTTTTTGTTCAGAAAAAAACGCTCTCGTAGGCCTACCTATGAAAGCGCTTTTTTCTTAAAAGCGCTTTCATAGGTAGGCCTACGAGAGCGCTTTTTTCTGAAAAAGCGCTTTCATAGGTGTATTCAGAATGCATATAAAGTAGGCCTATAAGAGCGCTTTTTGTGCAAAAAAAAGCGCTCTCGTAGGCCTACCTTTGAAAGCGCTTTTAAGAAAAAAGCGCTTTCATAGGTAGGCCTACGAGAGCACTTTTTTCTTAAAAGCGCTTTCATAGGTTTTCTACTGAAAAATCTAAAATTTAAAAAATTTCTAAACCTGCATTTTTTTGCAGCAAACTTGTAATTCTTAAACCGGTATTTTACAATCTAATCTAGAAATACCAATATATATTAGTTTTAATCCAAATACCAAATATATATATATATATATATATATATATATATATATATATATATATATATATATATATATATATATATATATATATATATATATATATATATATATATATATATATATATACAAATACCATTATAATCAATTCATATCCAAAATATATATACACCATTGTAATTCAATATTAACATGTTTTTAAACGTAACAAAATACACCCTAAGAAATCAGCTATATAACACTAAGTAAATCAATCCTAATCTACATATATATCCAAGGTCCTGATCCTGCAATATGAACATAATAACACGGTCAGTGTTGTATACACAAAACAATATATTCATAATTAACCAATTTTCACACAACAATGTAATTGTACCTTATTATAAGATTTTTAGCTCAATAAAATATTGGCACAACTCCTCTTTGAGTTCTTCCAATTGACGTGGCGAGTAATATGGACAATTGTATTGATCAAAATACTACATTACAAAACAAAATATATGCATGATTTAGTTTAATGTAATAAATTATATGCAAAATCCGATAAGTAATAAAACAAAGTATAAATCCATACCGTGATTGGAATCTCGATTTCATTCATTTGAATGATTTCTTTGATAAACATCAAAACGAAGTATCCACAATCTATGTCGTTTTGTTGTTGAGGGCACTACATAGAAAAACAAATAAGATTATACACATCTATTGATTAAGTAGCATGTTATAAGCAAAATTGTTGAAATTTATATACCTGTACTTTGATCCAATTAATGTTGTTTGATCTAGACCGTGGTACTCGTGCTCCCCTTTGACATCGGAATACTTGTATTGAACTGATGACAAAATTAAAATATTTATTTAGAACAATGACATTGAAATAATTAAATATATAAACACAAACGAATATTTAGAATAATGTCACTTACGTATCAATCACTAGCTTTATTTCCGGATACTTTGTCCAATCACCGTCAACCGAATTCAGGTAATAGACCACTTCTTTTATGGGATTGATTGCAAGCAACAACCAGTGACATCTATAAATTAAAGCAACAATTTAGAAGCGAATTTTAATGTAAAAAATACAAATATTAAAAGGAGCTTAGAATGAAAATCTAACCCTGTATTATAAGGCAAAAGATACAAGCTCTCTGTACTGGCAGTTGTCCTGAATCTTTCGACCAAGTGTTCTCTTACTGAATCAGGTTCCCTAGAAATTGTTGCTCCGCTAACACGGGAGGAAGACACGAAACGGAATTTATTTGACAATTGATTCCCGCGCATCAATTTGTCAAATAACATCCTTAAATAAAAACATAATTAATATTAGACTATTTCAATTAAATGTTTAAAAAAAATGTTCAACCAATTAAATAATATATTGATCAGGTTACCGGATGTACGAGTGCATCACACTGATGCCTAACTCTCGATGATGAAAGATTTGTTCCATGTCCTCTAATCCAATTGTTTCGGTACATGGAAAACCAAAGACAATTTCATCCACATCGATTTGACGAATTCCATCATTCATCAAATCTGATGTGCCAACTAGTGTCTCTAGACACTGTCGATACCTAGGCACAAATTTACGGACAGGAACCTTCTTCTTAGGTGGAACCCTACTACCTTTCTGGCTCACCTGCTGTGACTGATCTTGAGAAGGTACCTTAAAAATCATATAGAATTATGTAAGATACAAAGTTATGCAGTTTTTTATTCCGATCATAAATGAAACACTATAAAAGTACCTGTCTTTGCGATGCAATAGACTCGCCGCGCTGCAAAATCCCTTTATCCTTAGATGCGGGTTTTGCAGGAGTCTAAAATTACCATGTATAAAATTCAGGTCAGAACTGTCAATTGAATACTTAAAGATTCATAATGGTTTTTAACATACCTGATCATCTATGCAGATGAGGTCTGATGGCCATGCCACAAAAGATCCTACTACATCTCGCAGTAATGTGGTCTCCGCAACAATGTCAGGTACCGGTAGCCATGCATTAATATCTAAAACAACATCAACCGATACCTTCATGTGGCCATCCGGGAGCGGTCTTTGGTGAATTAAATCTCCCGAGGTGTTGTGCACTTTTCCCTTGCCACTTACCCGATAAGTCGGAGAAGCTAGATACAGCTGACAACATGAAATGCCCTAAACCAATAATAACCGTTAGACTTCCTTTAATGTTGACAATAATAACCGTTATAATTATACTTTCTCTAAATATAATGGATTATCATCTTAATTACCTCGGGAAAATTTTGTTGACGGTTGATACTAGCCTTGTCACTAGTTTCTTTCAACTGTGAACTGCTCCTTTCGGCCATATACCTCTCTTTGTCCCTCTGCAGTTCAGGACTTGTGCTTGTAAATCCTGCAATGTTTGCATCACTTCCGCATTGCTAGGATTTCTTTTTCTTGGATTGTTATATAGAGAGGCAGGAGTCACACCATGGCCTTTACCCCTCACTCGTCCTGGATACTCAACAACACATAGTGCTCGACTGAGTACGCTCCTGATATTCGAGTCATCACCCAAGGATACCGATTGCGATATAGTCTCCTGTAATTCATTTAAATATCGATAATTAAAGACACAACGTTAATTATATATTAATTAAAGACATAATGGTATACTTACACACTCATCATAAATATGTTGCAGATTGGGGTTAACAACTTTATCTCTGCCAACACGAGCTTCCTTCCACAGCACATGTGCAAGTAGTGATGTTTCGTCACTCTGCGTCTCCTCCAACTACGCATTGTTACAAATAATAAAATCATCAATACACATTGTTACAAATTAATAATACACATTGAGATAATTAATAAGATCGTAGAATTGAGATTTACTTACAATTTTTTCCTGTAAGCGTGCATATCCCAAACGACCTTTTTTATATGGATATGCGGGTTTTGACGCTCTATCCCGATTTACAGCACTCACTTTCTTGAAATTATCGTCTTTTCTTTGGCCCACAAAAGCAACCCATTCTTCGGGTGTAATGAAGCTCTCATATTTTTTTGGTCGTTCAGGTTCCTCTTCAACAAAATTTCCTTCATCGTCTTTAAGAAACTTATTTGTCAAAAAATTTCTCCACCCTCTATGTCTTTTTCCGGCCAAGCCCATTATATACTTTTTGCGGGCATCTTCAATGTTAAAAGACCTCTACAAAAAAACATACGCATAGAGGGTGTTAGTATATGTAATTTAAAAACAATATTTTCGTCAAAATAAAGAAAATAACAACAACCATATATGATACCTTTATCTCGGTCCAAATTCTTTCTTTAGCATCCAACTCTCCTTTTTTCCAGCTAGTAGTGGTGATCGGAATGTGCATACGAACAAGCGTACCGATGTAGCTTGTCAGCTTTGCAGAATTAGGCCCAATTAGTTGGTCATCATTATTCCAATCTACATTATACGTAATACCTCTATCTCTATCACGGATGATTCCCCGCATGATAGTTATGCCTCGTGTGATGTCCTTATCTGAAGTGTCTTGTGGAACATTATCTTGTGGAACATCTCCTTGAGGAACATTTTCTGAATTATCTTGTGGAACATCTCCTTGTGGAACATTATATATACTATTACCTTTTTCACTAACATCTATTTCTTTTCTTGGTAGGAATATGTTCTACTCGTCTCGTAACAACGCGGACGGTTGGATTGATCCAAATACCCTCATTATGATCATTTCTAATGCATGATTCATTATCATTTTGATCATTTCTGGTAAAAGATTCAATGTCAACACCAGTATCGCCTTGGTCTCCAATCTTTTCATCAATTACTTTGTTAGAGAAAAGCACTATAGACCATTTCGTACTTGTCGGATCAGTGACATAGAACACTTGTTTAGCTTGAGAGGCTAGAATGAAAGGCTCATCTTTGTACCCCGCCCTGTTAAGATCAACTTGCAAAAATCCTGACTTATCCATCCGTATACCATTATTATTTTCAACCCACTTGCAACCGAATATAGGAATCTGAAATTTCTCGTAATCAAAGACCCAAATGCGCTCGATAACCCCAAAATACGACAGATTTGCAAATTTCGGGTTTAAGTCCTTCACACTAGATATGTGCATTGCTTCAGCTACCAAGGTGACACCACTATTTTGCACAGTACTTTTATCATCTTGTTCTTTGGTATAAAATGTGTATCCATTAATTGCGTATGCGCTATAAGAAAACGCAACCAAACTTGGACCATATGCTAAACATCTCAACCTTTCTGTCACTGAGGCGGGATCTGAATGATACTTTGAATAAATATGTTCCTTAAACCATGGTATGAAACTTCAATTGTTCTCTCGTACAATCCAATTCTCATTTCTATTCGAATTTAAACCTCGAAGAACACCCTTGTGTATATCGACATACGGCTCAACCTCAATCTCATTGTGCAAAACATACAAATGCACTTGATCCCGTTCGACCCTTGATACTGTCACAACTTTATTTCCAATTAGCTTCTTACCTTCTTTTTTTTTCAACAACATGAGATTTGGGGAGTCCAATTGACTGAACATTTGACAGATATTCAATACAAAACTCAACCGCTTCTTCAACAATGTATCTTTCGGCAATACAACCCTCTGGTCGACTCCGATTTTTCACATACCCTTTTAATATTTTCATATAACGTTCAGCAGGGTACATCCATCTCATATAAGCTGGTCCGCACAATTGTGTCTCTTTCACAAGATGAACGACAAGATGAACCATTATGTCAAAAAACGAGGGAGGAAAATACATTTCAAGCTCACACAAAGTAGCAACTATTTCTTTTTGCAATGTTGGCAAGATCTCAGGATCGATCACCTTACTACAAATTGACTTGAAGAAAAAACACAATTTAGTTATTGCGCTTCTTACCTTTTCTGGCAGAATAGAACGTATACCTATCGGTAGAAAATGTTCCATTATAACATGGAAATCATGCGTCTTTAAACTCTTTAACTTGAGGTCTTTCATAGACACAAGTCTTCTAATATCTGATGAGTAGCCTTCTGGAACTTTAACTTCACTCAGAAACTTACACAATATTTTTTTCTCCTTTCTAGATAGAGTGTAAACAGCAGGTGGTAGGTATGTCCGTCTTTCTTTCTTCACGGGTCCCAGTTCAGTTCTTATTCCCATGTCTACCAAGTCCTCCCTTGATTTAAGGCCATCCTTAGACTTCCCTTTTATATTGAGTAACGTACCAATAACACTGTCAAATACATTTTTTTCAATATGCATCACATCAAGAAAATGTCTTACGTACAAAGATTTCCAATATGGCAATTCAAAAAAAATCGACCTCTTCTTCCACCCACCTGTGACAACTTTATGTGCAAAAGGCTTGCCAAACTGAATATTCACATCTTTCACCTTTTCAAAAATTTGTTCACCTGTCAAACCAGGAGGAGCTCTACGTTGTTCGGTATCTCCGTTGAACGCTTTTCTCCATCCACGATACTGATGTTTAGAAGTTAAGAATCTACGATGACCGAGAAAGACATTCTTCTGACAAAGTTTCAATCGCATGGTATCGGTTCCGTCTTCACAAACAGGACACGCTTTTTCACCTTTAATGCTATACCCGGATAGATTGCCGTATGCTGGAAAATCGTTAATTGTTCCAAACAACATCGCCCTCAAGTTGAAACTTTCTTTCCTATAACCATCATAAACCTCCACACCGTTCTCCCACAAAATCTTCAAATCTTCGATTAATGGTTCCAAGTATACGTCTATGTCATTTCCTGGTTGTTTAGGCCCAGAAATTAACATAGACAGCATCATGTACTTACGCTTCATACATAGCCATGGAGGTAGGTTATAAATCATAAGAATCACAGGCCATGTGCTATGCGAGATACTTTGAATACCGTGTGGGTTCATTCCATCAGTAGACAATGCCAAGCAAAGGTTTCTTGCTTATTTTCCAAATTCAGGATAATCATTATCAATTTTCATCCACTGTGGAGAATCTGCCGGATGTCGAAATTTTCCATCAATAATTCTTTCATCTGAATGCCAAGTCAATTGTCTTGAATCGGTTTCACTACGATACATCCGTCTAAATCTCGGGATTATAGGAAAATACCATAAGACTTTTGCCAGAGACAACTTTTTCTTATATCGAGGGGCACCGCATTTAGGACACTCATTTAACGATGCATACTCATTTCGAAACAAAACGCAATCTTTTGGACACGCATGTATCTTATCATAGCTCATGCGAATGGAGTACAACATCTTTTTGGCCTCATACGTTCGATTGGGAAGAACATTATCCTCTGGTAGCATATCTTTCATAAGGGCTAATAACTCTGTGAAACTTTTATCCGACCATCCATTGCCGGCTTTTAAGTTGTACAACTTTAACACCGCAGACAATCTTGTGAATTTTGTACAACCATTATACAACGGTTTCTCTGCATCGCTTACCAACCTCTCGAACATTTTGGGACAATCGTTAAGATCTTCTTCAAGCGCTTCTGCAATTTCTTCGACTCGATCATAATCGTATGTATCTGTGCAATCATCATTTGAAACATAGGTCCTTGCATACCCCGATTCAACATTCCCGTTACTTTTCTCACCATGCATATTCCAACATGTATAACTCCTATCAATTCCATACCGAATTAAATGCGATGCCAACTGAACTGCGTCAACCCGGTTCCCATAACAACAATACAAACAGGGACATGTCATACGACTGGGGTCTTTGGCGTGCGCAACAGCAAACTTAACAAACTCGGAAACACCATTCTCGTAGTCTTTCGATAATCGATTGGAATACATCCATGTCTTATCCATATCAACTAATTAGTGCACAAAACAGTAGTATACTGCGTTTCTGTCAAAATGCAAAGTATACACGGAATGAATCCGTATCAAGAAAATGCAACATACGAAAGACAATTTAAGACAAATTCATCACAATATATACCAGTAATTTGAGGAAGAAAGTTACCTCTCAGATGTTTCGAACTCTAAGAAACGCGGAGAATGAGCGTCGTACGTCGAACTAGGCCGGGAAACGCTGCAATTTCATAGAATGTTATTCAATATTTCGGATCGAGTGTCGAAAGATATATACTATTTTAACATAAAGGTTCACAATAAATGTCACATATATATTTTCAATGTTTGGGAAAGCTATGACAATAATACAACACAAATATTAGAAATAGTGAATTCACAAAGTCAACATAAGGTTGATGCGATGAACTGATACTATTAAATAAATGCTTCACACGATTCACCATATTTTTAGTAACAAGTTCATATATCACATTGCATATGGAAATAGGATGAAATGGTTTAAGATACTCAGACTAGAAATGGGGCAGCATTGTTATCATAACACAAGTTAATCGGAAGTTGCTAACGGAAACAAGAAAATTAAGCATTAACATTCACGAAAGATTCAATTAAATGCGGATAAATGTCAAACGGAAAATTAAGGCGAAATATGTACATGGAACCAAGTCCGGACAACATATTTTATTCATAAAAACGCACATAAAATTAGTTCTGAAATCAATTGAAATGGTACTGGTGTTTGACAATTACCAAAACAAACTATTCTAAACGATTAGAAATAATTAATTGAACAATTTTCATGGTCTTCTAATACCGGACAACCTTATACCTCAATAAAGAGTGGCTTGAAAAACCTCAACAAAAACGGTGTAACTCAATCGCATTAATCCACAAACGTAACAAAATGCAAGAATAGGCATCAAACAATTTTAAAGTTCAATTGACAAGGTATTCAAGAGTTCCGATATAATTCGACATCCAAAAGTTATCAACAAAACTTATCCGGATTCAACATCAAATTCACCAATTCACCATGATTTGATACCAACAACCATGAACTAACATGAATCTAACATTTATACTCTAGACTCTTGTTCTAAAACAAAGATACTCATCAATCAACCTATTCCTCTTTTCATCCTTTTTACACTGTTCAAGAAATCAAGACTTATGCATATTCAATAATTCAAATATATCATGAATTTTCAAGAACAAAGTTCAACACAATTCAAGAATCATATAATTGTTTAACAAGTCAACTTCAAGAATCACACCCCAATATTCAATTCAATGTCAAATTTACTCATGAAATTAAAACTTTGTTCAATTCAACAATCCAAAGTTTAACCTAACTCATGAACATCCAACATAATTTCATTCCTAATTATCATCATCACCTTATAAACAAATGTTTTCCAAATATGTCCTTGTTCCACTCCTTAATAAAAATAATCATACCATCTAACAATGAGACTAACTATCCCCAATAAACCCCATTTTCACGCAGCCAATACCCAAAGTTATCATGCATAAGCCAATCTGAACCGTCCAAATCTAATAATTAATTCTATGGTTAACTGGAACTAAACCTTGGTCGTGGAAGCAACATTTACCATCCCTCCTTAAACATTACTCATAATCAATACTGGAAGAAAAGCTAGCCTAAAACTCCCAAGAACACAACAATGAATTTCATTGAACCAATTTAAGGCGAAACAGAAATGTAGGTTAAGCTTGTTCAAGATGTAGGTTTTTGTTTAATATAAGATGAACAGATAATGGAAGAAGAAGAAACTTACCAAGATGGAGAAGACGGAACGAACGGCGGCGACGACTGAAGAAGACGGAACGAACGGCGGCGGCGACGAAGACGGCAGAAATGAAGAAGACGAAGAAATGAAGAAGACTGAACGAACGAATCTGAGGGCAAATATCAGATTTAGGGATTTTTAATTTAATTATAAAAACAACCTACGAAAGCGCTTTTAAAAGCGCTTTCGTATGCCCCCCATATGAGAGCGCTTATGAGGTAAAAAGCGCTTTCGTATGCCCCCCATATAAGAGCGCTTTAGAAAGCGCTTTCGTAGGTCCCCCTTTCAGAGCGCTTTTCAAAAGCGCTTTTATAGGGCCACCTATAAGAGCGCTTTTTAAAAGCGCTTTCGTAGGTTAGATATTTCAAATACCTATGAAAGCGCTTTCTGAAAAGCGCTTTCGTAGGAAACCCTATAAAAGCGCTTTTTTTAAGCGAATTTTTTTTAAAGGCTACGAAAGCGCTTTCTCTTAAAAGCGCTTTCGTAGATGCGCTGCCAAAAATTGTTTTTTTTGTAGTGTGAATATGGTGAATAAATACACCATCGAGCCTCATTATATAATTTTTATTACTAACAATGTATATGAAATATGTGTCATCAATTAATAGTATTTTAACTTAGTTTCTTAGTGATGAAGTAACCTGAATTTTGGTGATGGAGAAGTAGAAAAATATTGAAATTGTTTTCATCTATAATACCATAATACAATATGAATATGGTGAAAAAATATACAATCGAGTCTCATTATATAATTTTAATTATTATCAATGTATATGAAATATGTGACATTAATTAATAGTCTTATAACTTAGTTTCTTAGTGATGAAGAAACCTAAAATGTGGTGATGGAGAAGAAGAAAATATTGAAATTGTTTACATATATTATACCATAATACAATATGAATACTGTGAATAAATATACTATCGAGCCTCATTATATAATTTGAATTATTAACAATGTATATGATAAATGTGTCATTAATTAATAATCTTTTAACTTAGTTTCTTAGCGATGAAGTAACCTAAAATTTGATGATGGAGAAGGAGTAAAATATTGAAATTGTTTACATATATTATACTATAATACAATATGAATATGGTGAATAAATATACCATCGAGCCTCATTATATAAATTTTATTATTAACAATGTATATGAAATATGTGTCATCAATTAATAGTATTTTAACTTAGTTTCTTAGTGATGAAGTAACCTAAAATTTGGTGATGGAGAAGTAGAAAAATATTCAAATTGTTTACATCTATAATACCATAACACAATATGAATATGGTGAATAAATATACTATCGAGCCTCATTATATAATTTTAATTATTATCAATGTATATGAAATATGTGTCATTAATTAATAGTCTTTTAACTTAGTTTCTTTAGTGATGAAGAAACCTAAAATTTGGTAAGGGAGAAGAAGAAAATATTGAAAATGTTTACATATATTATCCCATAATACAATATGAATATGGTGAATAAATATACTATCGAGCCTCATTATATAATTTGAATCATTAATAATGTATATGATAAATGTGTCATTAATTAATAATCTTTTAACTTAGTTTCTTAGCGACGAAGTAACCTAAAATTTGATGATGGAGAAGAAGAAAAATATTGAAATTGTTTACATATATTATACTATAATACAATATGAATATGGTGAATAAATACACCATCAAGCCTCATTATATAATTTTTATTATTAACAATGTATATGAAATATGTGTCATCAATTAATATTATTTTAACTTAGTTTCTTAGTGATGAAGTAACCTGAAATTTGGTGATGGAGAAGTAGAAAAATGTTGAAATTTTATTACATATATTATACCATAATACAATATGAATACTGTGAATAAATATACTATCGAGCCTCATTATATAATTTTAATTATTATCAATGTATATGAAATATGTGTCATTAATTAATAGTCTTTTAACTTAGTTTCTTAGTGATGAAGAAACCTAAAATGTGGTGATGGAGAAGAAGAAAATATTGAAATTGTTTACATATATTATACCATAATACAATATGAATACTGTGAATAAATATACTATCGAGCGTCATTATATAATTTGAATTATTAACAATGTATATGACAAATGTGTCATTAATTAATAATCTTTTAACTTAGTTTCTTAGTGATGAAGTAACCTAAAATTTGATGATGGAGAAGAAGAAAAATATTGAAATTGTTTACATAAATTATACTATAATACAATATGAATATGGTGAATAAATACACTATCGAGCCTCATTATATAACTTTAATTATTACCAATGTATATGAAATATGTGTCATTAATTAATAGTCTTTTAAAAGAAAAATATTGAATTTGTTTATATCTATTATAACATAAAACAATGTGAATATGGTGAATAAATATATAATCGAGCATCGTTATATAATTTCAAATATTACCAATGTATATGAAATATGTGCCTTTAATTAAAAGTCTTTTAACTTAGTTTCTTAGTGATGAAGTAACCTAAAATTTGGTGATAGAGAAGTAGAAAATATTGAAAATGTTTAGATTTATTATACCATAATACAATATGAATATGGTGAATAAATATACTATCGAGCCTCATTATATAATTTTAATTATTAACAATGTATATGAAATATGTGTCATTAATTAATAGTATTTTAACTTAGTTTCTTAGTGATGAAGTACCCTAAAATTTGGTGATGGAGAAGTAGAAAAATAATCAAATTGTTTAGATCTATAATACCATAATACAATATGAATATTGTGAATAAATATATTATCGAGCCTCATTATATAATTTGAATTATTATCAATGTATATGAAATATGTGTCATTAATTAATAGTCTTTTAGCTTAGTTTCTTAGTGATGAAGATACCTAAAATTTGGTGATGGAGGAGAAGAAAATATTGAAATTTTATTACATATATTATACCATAATACAATATGAATACTGTAAATAAATATACTATCGAGCCTCATTATATAATTTGAATTATTAATAATGTATATGACAAATGTGTCATTAATTAATAATCTTTTAACTTAGTTTCTTAGTGATGAAGTAACCTAAAATTTGATGATGGAGAAGAATACAAATATTGAAATTGTTTACATAGATTATACTATAATACAATATGAATATGGTGAATAAATATACTATCGAGCCTCATTATATAATTTGAATCATCAACAATGTATATGACAAATGTGTCATTAATTAATAATCTTTTAACTTAGTTTCTTAGCGATGAAGTAATCTAAAATTTGATGATGGAGAAGAAGTAAAATATTGAAATTGTTTACATATATTAACAATGTATATGAAATATGTGTCATCGAGCCTCATTATATAAATTTTATTATTAACAATGTATATGAAATATGTGTCATCAATTAATAGTATTTTAACTTAGTTTCTTAGTGATGAAGTAACCTAAAATTTGGTGATGGAGAAGTAGAAAAATATTGAAATTGTTTACATCTATAATACCATAATACAATATGAATATGGTGAATAAATATACTATCGAGTCTCATTATATAATTTTAATTATTATCAATGTATATGAAATATGTGTCATTAATTAATAGTCTTTTAACGTAGTTTCTTAGTGATGAAGAAACCTAAAATTTGGTGATGGAAATGAAGAAAATATTGAAATTGTTTACATCTATTATCCCATAATACAATATGAATATGGTGAATAAATATACTATCGAGCCTCATTATATAATTCGAATCATTAACAATGTATATGACAAATGTGTCATTAATTAGTAATCTTTTAACTTAGTTTCTTAGTGATGAAGTAACCTAAAATTTGATGATGGAGAAGAAGAAAAATATTGAAATTGTTTACATAAATTATACTATAATAAAATATGAATATGGTGAATAAATACACTATCGAGCCTCATTATATAACTTTAATTATTACCAATGTATATGAAATATGTGTCATTATTTAATAGTCTTTTAACATATTTTCTTAGCGATGAAGAAACCAAAAAATTGGTGATGAAGAAGAAGAAAAATATAGAAATTGTTTACATTTATTATACCATAATATAATATGAATATGGTGAATAAATATACTATTGAGCCTCATTATATAATATTAATTATTACCAATGTATGTAAAATATGTGTCATTAATTAATAGTGTTTTAATTTAGTTTCTTAGTGATGAAATAACCTAAAATTTTGTGATTAGAAGAAGAAAAATATTGAAATTGTTTACATATATTATCCCATAATACAATATGAATATGGCAAATAGATATACTATCGAGTCTCATTATATAATTTTAATTATTACCAATGTATAAGAAATGTGTGTCGTTAATTAATACTCTTTTAATTTAGTTTCTTAGTGAAGAAGTAACCTAAAATTTAGTGATAGAGAAGAAGAAAAATATTGAATTTGTTTATATCTATTATAACATAAAACAATGTGAATATGGTGAATAAATATACAATCGAGCATCCTTATATAATTTCAAATATTACGAATGTATATGAAATATGTGTCTTTAATTAAAAGTCTTTTAACTTAGTTTCTTAGTGATGAAGTAACCTAAAATTTGGTGATAGAGAAGTAGAAAAATATTGAAAATGTTTAGATTTATTATACCATAATACAATATGAATATGGTGAATAAATATACTATCGAGCCTCATTATATAATTTTAATTATTAAAAATGTATATGAAATATGTGTCATTAATTAGTAGTATTTTAACTTAGTTTCTTAGTGATGATGTAACCAAAAATTTTGTGATGGAGAAGAAGAAAATTATGAATTTGTTTACATCTATTATAACATAATACAATGTGAATTGGTGAATAAATATAATATCAGACATCGTTATATAATTTTAATTATTACCAATGTATATGAAATATGTGTGATTAATTAATAGTCTTTTAACTTAGTTTCTTAGTGATGAAGTAACCTAAAATTTGTTGAGAGAGAACAAGAAAAATATTGAAATTTTTTACATCTATTATACCATAATACAATATGAATATTGTGAATAAATATACTATCGAGTCTCATTATATAATTTCAATTATTAACAATGTATATTATGAATGTGTTATTAATTAATAATCTTTTAACTTAGTTTTTTTAGTAATGACGTAACCTAAAATTCGAAGATGGAGAAGAAGAAAAATATTGAAATTGTTTACATATATTATATCATAATACAATATGAATATAGTGAATAAATACACTATTGATCCTCATTATATAATTATAATTATTACCAATGTATATGAAATATGTGTCATTAACTAATAGTCTTTTAACTTATTTTCTTAGTGATTTAAAAACCTAAAATTTGGTGATGGAGAAGAAGAAAAATATTGAAAATGTTTATATATATTTTACCATAATACAATGTAAATATGGTGAATAAATATACTATCGAGCCTCAATATATAATTTTAATTATTGCCAATGTATTTAAAACATGTGTCATTAATTAAGAGTCTTTTATTTAGTTTCTTAGTGATGAAATAACCTAAAATTTGGTGATTACAAGAAGAAAACTATTGAAATTGTTTACATCTATTACCCCATAATATAATATGAATATGGTGAATAAATATATTATAGAGCCTCATTATATAATTTTAATTATTACCAATGTATATGAAATATGTGTCATTAATTAGTAGTCTTTTAAGTTAGTTTCTTAGTGAAGAATTAACCTAAAATTTGGTGATGGAGAAGAAGAAAAATATTAAATTGGTTTATATCTATCATAACATAAAACAATGTGAATATGCATATGGTGAATAAATATACAATCTAGCATGAATATATAATTTCAATTGTTACCAATGTATACGAAACATCTGTCATTAATTAAAAGTCTTTTAACTTGGTTTCTCAGTGATGAAGTAACCTGAAATTTGGTGATGGAGAAGTAGAAAAATATCGAACTTGTTTTCATCTATAATACCATAATACAATATGAATATGGTGAATAAATATACTATCGAGCCTCATTATATAATTTTAATTATTAACAATGTATATGAAATATGTGTCATTAATTAAAAGTATTTTAACTTAGTTTATTAGTGATGAAGTAACCTAAAATTTGGTGATGGAGAAGTAGAAAAATATTGAAATTGTTTAGATTTCTTATACCATAATACAATAAGAATATGGTGAATAAATGTACTATCGAGCCTCATTATATAATTTTAATTATTAACTATGTATATGAAATATGTGTCATTAATTAATAGTGTTTTAACTTAGTTTCTTAGTGATGAAGTAACCTAAAATTTGATGATGGAGAAGAAGAAAAATATTGAAATTGATTACATAAATTATACTATAATACAATATGAATATGGTGAATAAATACACTATCGAGCCTTGTAACACCCCAGTTTTAATTATTTGATTTATTTTAATGGGAAAATTATTTTATTGGAGTTAATAAAATAAAAGAATTATTTATTTTGGAATATTTGAAGAAAATAAAAGAAATAAGGAAATATTGGGTTTTTAAGTTATTGGGCTTGGATTTCGTTAGTAAAGAGTGGGGGTGCAAAAGAAATAAGGATATATTTTGGAACTCAAGTTATTTTCTCACATTTTCACGATAACACAGAAGTTGGAGATATTTGGGATTGGAGCTCTGAAGAACGAAGAACAATCGCTCAAGAGTTCAAAGCTGTAATTTGATAAGGTAAGGGGGGCTACTACTCAATTTATATTTGCTTATGGGTTTAGATGCGATTGGTTGGGTAATCGTAGGATAATCCCATTTTCTCTGATGTTCTTAGTGATCGATAACTTTAGGGTCGAATTTCGTTAGAAAAGATTAGGTTCCCTAAAGGTTGTGAATCGTTTAAGAAATTAATCCCTATTGTTGATTTAGATCGAAATTGTATGATCGGGGGTTTCCCTTAGGTGTTCTAAGGATAACCTTGATGTTATCAGATTTCCCCAAAAGGACGAATAATCACTTTTAAGGTTACCTTGATAATTGTTTGTAATTATAAAATTAAGTTTTTGGATTAAATGATTTGAAAAAGGAATTCTGTTTTCCAACGATTTTAGAAAACTATAACCTTGAAGGATTTGAGTTATTCAATTTGTGGGAAATTGATGAACATAAGTCAGAGGCATAAGAAATTGGTGTTTTGGAAACTTGATGTGTATTTGGATGTTTTTGTACTGCATTGCACTGCTGTAGAAATGTATTTTCGTGCAAATATATTGGCATTTGAGCTGCTGCAGGTACAGGAAAATTCTGTACGCGCTCATCAACACGGGCCGTGTTGCACAACACGGGCACCCGTGTTGATCTTCTGTGTTGGTAAAAGTAATGTGTTTTCTGGACACATTACAACACGGGCCGTGTTGCACAACACGGGCACCCGTGTTGAGCCCCTGTGTTGGCTTCTGGATTCTATTTTCTGTGCATGCTGTTATGTACGGAATTGATTCAGTTTTGATGTGCAGTGTTTTATATATTTTGAATATGCTGCTTATTGATTTCCTAGTGTTGTTGATGCTTGTATCGAATAACATTTGTATGTTATGATACCAACACTACGTAGATTTTATTGTCATGCTTTGAGATGATGTTATCAAGCATGAATTATGATATAACTTGATATGATTGGTTGATGTTTAATAGTATGCTGAGTGATTACATGCTATCCATATCCTGTTATGATTGATGTTGTTGATATTGCATGATATGTTTTATTGATGTTAATAGTATGCTGAGTGTTACATACTCTACATATCATGTTGCATTTGTTAATTCCCATTGTGTGGAATTAACATGGTGGCCAATATACGTGTCCGCAATTTAATGGAACGTTGAGGTGGTAGCCGTGTCCGCGATATAATGGAACGGTGAGTTATCCGTGACCCGAGATTTAATGGGGCGGTAGAATGGTACCACATGCATGGGTGTGTTGCATTATATTGAATATAACATGAATGGATGATTTTCCAATGTTGTATTTAATTGATTGTATGCATGTATTGTTGCTGAATTGTTAATGATGTTCGATGTTAATCATAAGTATGAAAAGTAATATATTATGAATATATGAATTGTAAAGGTTTTCGTAAACTATGAAACATGCTAACTGTTTGGGTGATGCTTATGGTTTTATCTGAATTGATTGTTATGAACGTATAATCAAATGTATAGTTGAGATGCTCACCCTTACTGTTGAATATTTCAGATTGAGGAGCTTCGTTCAGGTGCTTGGCGAAGGCTTGTTGTTTCTAGTTTATTTCCGTTTAAGTATTGTCCGGGTCATGCTCTGCTAGTTGTAACTCCGGGAACGTCTGTTTGTCGAGCTGCTTTAGTCAGACTCGTTTATTCCTTATGTTTGTTATAATATGATGCTGATATATTCCAGGTGTTAGTCCCTGATGATTTTGAAAATATTATAACATTGGTTTTGTTAATTAAATTATTCCGCTGTGTAAACATGTATGAGTTGCTTCTATGTTATGCATGATAGGAACTTGTTTTTGTGAAAAGAGAATTGTGACATCCTCGTTAATACATGTACTCTGAAAGTATGATTTTAATTATTTGCGAAATTTTATGCGGGGTTTTAGAGGGTGTTACAATAGTGGTATCAGAGCATAGTCGGTCGTTGCGACCAGAGTCTTGAGTCAGTCATTCCTTTTGTATGCGACTAGTGCAAGGTAACACTGTCGATACTGTATTCTGATGAGGAGTATGTTTTAATTCTCAGGAATATGGCTGGAAGAGGTAACAGACGAAATGATGTTGCACTGGCTGAGGCTTTAGGGATGTTAGCTGGTGTACTTGCTGGAAATCCAAATGGAGGCGTGATTGGTGCTGATAGGCAATTGGGGAACTTCCAAAGGAACAATCCTCCGTTGTTCAAAGGTACACATGACCCTGAAGGTGCCCAGAAGTGGCTGAAGGAAATCGAAAGGATTTTCCGTGTGATTGATTGTGCTGAAGATCTGAAAGTCAGATATGGTACGCATACGTTGGCAGAAGAGGCCGACGACTGGTGGGTTGCAACAAGGACTGAAATGGTTCAGGATGGAGAGGCACTGACTTGGGCTAACTTCAGAAGGGCTTTTCTGAGGAGATACTTTCCTGAAGATGTTCGGGGAAGAAAGGAAATTGAATTTTTGGAGCTTAAGCAGGGCAATCTGACTGTTAGTGAGTATGCTACTAAGTTCACGGAATTGGGAAAGTATTATGCGCACTACAACAATGATGAGGCTGGAGAATTCTCTAAGTGTATCAAATTTGAGAATGGTCTCCGAGATGAGATTAAGCAGGGAATCAGGTACCAGCGTATTCGTAGATTTTCTGATCTGGTGGGTTGTAGCAGGATCTTGGAAGAAGATATTACCAAGACTAGGTCGTCTCACTCTCGAGGGGCTGTTGATAAAAGAGGAAAGCAACATATGGACCGTGGCAAGCCATATGGTAGAGGTAACCAGAAAGCAGGTGGATGGAAAAGGCTTAGTGGGGGAGATTCTAAGGCTCCTATCAGATGCTACAGGTGTGGTGAGTTTGGTCATCATATTCGAGATTGCAAGAGTGATGAGAGGAAGTGCTATAAATGTGGAAAGACTGGTCATTTGTCTATTGATTGCAAAGGGAAGTCTGTTACTTGTTACAATTGTGGCGAGGAAGGTCACATTTGTCTGCAGTGTCCTAAACCTAAGAAGGATCAGTCAGGTGGAAAAGTGTTCGCTTTGTCTGGATCTGAGACTACTCCAGAGGATCGATTGATTAAAGGTATGTGTTTTATTCATGGCACACCTTTAGTTGCAATTATTGATACTGGTGCAACTCATTCTTTCATTTCTTTGGATTGTGCTGAGAGGTTGAAACTGGACATATCTGGTATGCGAGGTAGCATGGTTATTGATACTCCTGCATCGGGTTCAGTGACAACTTCACTTGTATGTAGGAATTGTCCTATTGAGATTTTTGGTAGAGGTTTCGGTATGGATTTAGTGTGCCTACCGCTTGAACAAATTGATATTATCCTTGGGATGAACTGGTTGGAATTCAACCGGGTTCATCTGAACTGTTTTGCTAAGACGGTGATTTTCCCAGAGGCAGTTGGTGTCGAGAATTTGGCTATGACTGCTAGGCAGGTACAAGAAGCAATGGAGGAAGGTGCTATTGTGTTTATGTTACTTGCTTCGTTAGATGTAACAGAAAAGGTCAGGAGTGGTGAATTGCCAGTGGTGTGTGATTTTCCAGAAGTCTTTCCTGATGATGTTGGTGAGTTACCTCCTGAGAGAGAAGTGGAATTTTCTATAGATTTGATTCCTGGTACGAGACCGGTGTCGATGGCACCATATCGTATGTCTGCATCTGAGTTGGCAGAATTGAAGAGTCAGTTGGAAGATTTACTGGAGAAGAAGTTTATTCGTCCAAGTGTTTCGCCTTGGGGTGCTCCGGTATTGTTGGTCAAGAAGAAAGAAGGTTCTATGAGACTGTGTGTTGATTACAGGCAATTGAACAAGGTAACCATTAAGAATCGGTATCCATTACCGAGGATTTATGATCTAATGGATCAGCTAATTGGAGCCAGTGTATTCAGTAAGATTGACTTGAGATCTGGATATCATCAGATTCGTGTGAAAGCGGAAGATATTCAAAAGACTGCTTTTCGAACGAGGTATGGGCATTATGAATATTCTGTTATGCCGTTTGGAGTTACTAATGCGCCTGGTGTTTTCATGGAATATATGAACAGGATTTTTCACCCGTATCTGGATAAGGTTGTTGTGGTTTTTATTGATGACATTCTGATTTATTCCAAGAATGACGAAGAGCATGCGGAACATCTCAGAATTGTGTTGGAGTTGTTGAAAGATAAGAAGTTGTATGCAAAGTTGTCCAAATGTGAGTTCTGGCTGAATGAAGTTAGTTTTCTTGGACATGTGATTTCTAAGAATGGTATTGCAGTGGATCCTACAAAAGTAGAAGCAGTATCTCAGTGGGAAGCGCCGAAGACTGTTTCTGAAATCAGAAGTTTTCTTGGTCTTGCAGGTTATTACAGAAAGTTTATCGAAGGATTCTCAAAGTTAGCATTGCCGTTGACAAAGTTGACTCGTAAAGGACAAGCGTTTATTTGGGATTCTGATTGTGAGAAAGGTTTCCAAGAATTGAAGCGGAGATTGACTAGTGCTCCTATTCTGATTTTGCCGAATCCGGTGGAATCTTTTATGGTTTATTGTGATGCATCTCTGATGGGATTAGGTGGTGTTCTAATGCAGAATCAACAGGTAGTTGCGTATGCTTCGAGACAGTTGAAGGTTCACGAAAGGAACTATCCTACTCATGACTTAGAGTTAGCAGTAGTTGTGTTTGTCTTGAAATTGTGGAGACATTATCTGTATGGTTCGAGATTTGAAGTGTATAGTGATCATAAGAGTTTGAAGTATCTTTTCGATCAGAAAGAGCTCAATATGAGGCAAAGAAGGTGGTTGGAATTCCTCAAAGATTCTGATTTTGGTTTGAATTACCATCCTGGTAAGGCAAATGTGGTTGCAGATGCTTTGAGCAGGAAATCCTTGCATATGTCTATGATGATGGTTCGTGAATTGGATTTAATTGAACAATTCCGAGATTTGAGTTTAATTTGTGAAAGCACTCCGAAGTGTGTTCGTTTGGGTATGTTGAAACTTACTAGTGGTATTCTAGAAGAGATCAGGATCGGGCAGAAATCTGATGTTAATTTAGTTGATAAATTGACATTGATCAACCAAGGTCAAGGTGGTGAGTTTAGAATTGATGAAAATGATGTTATGAGATTTGGCGATAGAGTTTGTGTTCCTGATGTTGCAGAAATCAAGAAGAGTATATTAGAGGAAGGACATCGCAGTGGGATGAGTATTCATCCGGGTGCCACGAAAATGTATCATGATTTGAAGAAATTGTTTTGGTGGCCGGGAATGAAAAAGGAAATAGCTGAATTTGTGTATGCATGTTTAATCTGTCAGAAATCGAAGATTGAACATCAGAAGCCGTCTGGATTTATGCAACCGATGTTTATTCCAGAATGGAAGTGGGACAGTATTTCTATGGATTTTGTATCCGGGTTGCCGAGGACTCCTAAGAATTGTGAAGCGATATGGGTTATTGTGGATAGACTGACTAAGTCTGCTCATTTTATACCGGTGCGAATGGATTACTCAATGGAGAGATTGGCACAGTTATATATTGAGAAGATAGTGAGTTTACATGGAGTTCCTTCTAGTATTGTGTCAGATAGAGATCCGAGGTTCACTTCGAAGTTTTGGGAAGGATTGCAGAAGGCTTTGGGTACTAAATTGACGTTGAGTTCAGCTTACCATCCTCAGACTGATGGACAGACGGAGAGGACGATTCAATCGTTAGAAGATTTATTGCGTGCTTATGTTTTAGAGAAGGGTGGAACTTGGGATAGCTATTTGCCATTGATTGAATTTACTTATAACAATAGTTACCATTCGAGTATTGGTATGGCTCCGTTTGAGGCATTGTATGGTAGACGGTGTAGAACGCCTTTGTGTTGGTATGAATCTGGAGAGAGTTCAATAATTGGGCCAGAGATTGTTCAGCAGACTACTGAAAAGATCAAATTGATTCAAGAGAAGATGAGAGCTTCTCAGAGTCGTCAGAAAAGTTATCATGATAAGAGGAGGAAGAATTTAGAATTCAGTGCTGGAGATCATGTGTTTGTGAGAGTTACTCTGATGACGGGTATTGGTCGAGCGTTGAAATCTAAGAAGTTGACTCCGCGTTTTATTGGTCCGTTTCAGATTACGGAAAGAGTTGGAGAAGTTGCTTATCGTATTGCTTTACCTCCGAGACTTGCAAATTTGCACGATGTTTTTCATGTTTCTTAGTTGAGGAGATACATTTCAGACCCATCTCATGTAATCCAAGTAGATGATGTACAGGTGAGAGATAACCTGACAGTAGAAACATTGCCTATGAGGATAGAAGATCGGGAAGTGAAACAGTTAAGAGGTAAAGAGATAGCATTAGTGAAGGTTGCTTGGGGAGGTCCAGCAGATGGAAATGTTACTTGGGAACTGGAGAGCCAGATGAAAGAGGCTTATCCGGAACTGTTCGTCTAAGGTATGTTTTCGAGGACGAAAACTCTTTTAGTGGGGGAGAGTTGTAACACCCCAGTTTTAATTATTTGATTTATTTTAATGGGAAAATTATTTTATTGGAGTTAATAAAATAAAAGAATTATTTATTTTGGAATATTTGAAGAAAATAAAAGAAATAAGAAAATATTGGGTTTTTAAGTTATTGGGCTTGGATGTCGTTAGTAAAGAGTGGGGGTGCAAAAGAAATAAGGATATATTTTGGAACTCAAGTTATTTTCTCACATTTTCACGATAACACAGAAGGTGGAGATATTTGGGATTGGAGCTCTGAAGAACGAAGAACAATCGCTCAAGAGTTCAAAGCTGCAATTTGATAAGGTAAGGGGGGCTACTACTCAATTTATATTTGCTTATGGGTTTAGATGCGATTGGTTGGGTAATCGTAGGATAATCCCATTTTCTCTGATGTTCTTAGTGATCGATAACTTTAGGGTCGAATTTCGTTAGAAAAGATTAGGTTCCCTAAAGGTTGTGAATCGATTAAGAAATTAATCCCTATTGTTGATTTAGATCGAAATTGTATGATCGGGGGTTTCCCTTAAGTGTTCTAAGGATAACCTTGATGTTATCAGATTTCCCCAAAAGGACGAATAATCACTTTTAAGGTTACCTTGATAATTGTTGGTAATTATAAAATTAAGTTTTTGGATTAAATGATTTGAAAAAGGAATTCTGTTTTCCAACGATTTTAGAAAACTATAACCTTGAAGGATTTGAGTTATTCAATTTGTGGGAAATTGATGAATATAAGTCAGAGGCATAGGAAATTGGTGTTTTGGAAACTTGATGTGTATTTGGATGTTTTTGTATTGCATTGCACTGCTGTAGAAATGTATTTTCGTGCAAATATGTTGGCATTTGAGCTGCTGCAGGTACAGGAAAATTCTGTACGCGCTCATCAACACGGGCCGTGTTGCACAACACGGGCACCCGTGTTGATCTTCTGTGTTGGTAAAAGTAATGTGTTTTCTGGACACATTACAACACGGGCCGTGTTGCACAACACGGGCACCCGTGTTGAGCCCCTGTGTTGGCTTCTGGATTCTGTTTTCTGTGCATGCTGTTATGTACGGAATTGATTCCGTTTTGATGTGCAGTGTTTTATATATTTTGAATATGCTGCTTATTGATTTCCTAGTGTTGTTGATGCTTGTATCGAATAACGTTTGTATGTTATGATACCAACATTACGTAGATTTTATTGTCATGCTTTGAGATGATGTTATCAAGCATGAATTATGATATAACTTGATATGATTGGTTGATGTTTAATAGTATGCTGAGTGATTACATGCTATCCATATCCTGTTATGATTGATGTTGTTGATGTTGCATGATATGTTTTATTGATGTTAATAGTATGCTGAGTGTTACATACTCTACATATCATGTTGCTTTTGTTAATTCCCATTGTGTGGAATTAACATGGTGGCCAATATACGTGTCCGCGATTTAATGGAACGTTGAGGTGGTAGCCGTGTCCGCGATATAATGGAACGGTGAGTTATCCGTGACCCGAGATTTAATGGGGCGGTAGAATGGTACCACATGCATGGGTGTGTTGCATTATATTGAATATAACATGAATGGATGATTTTCCAATGTTGTATTTAATTGATTGTATGTATGTATTGTTGCTGAATTGTTAATGATGTTCGATGTTAATCATAAGTATGAAAAGTAATATATTATGAATATATGAATTGTAAAGGTTTTCATAAACTATGAAACATGCTAACTGTTTGGGTGATGCTTATGGTTTTATCTGAATTGATTGTTATGAACGTATAATCAAATGTATAGTTGAGATGCTCACCCTTACTGTTGAATATTTCAGATTGAGGAGCTTCGTTCAAGTGCTTGGCGAAGGCTTGTTGTTTCTAGTTTATTTCCGTTTAAGTATTGTCCGGGTCATGCTCTGATAGTTGTAACTCTGGGAACGTCTGTTTGTCGAGCTGCTTTAGTCAGACTCGTTTATTCCTTATGTTTGTTATAATATGATGCTGATATATTCCAGGTGTTAGTCCCTGATGATTTTGAAAATATTATAACATTGGTTTTGTTAATTAAATTATTCCGCTGTGTAAACATGTATGAGTTGCTTCTATGTTATGCATGACAGGAACTTGTTTTTGTGAAAAGAGAATTGTGACATCCTCGTTAATACATGTACTCTGAAAGTATGATTTTAATTATTTGCGAAATTTTATGCGGGGTTTTAGAGGGTGTTACAAGCCTCATTATATAACTTTAATTATTACCAATGTATATGAAATATGTGTCATTAATTAATAGTCTTTTTACTTATTTTCTTAGTGATGAAGAAACCAGAAATTTGGTCAAGGAGAAGAAGAAAAATATTAAAATTGTTTACATTTATTATACCATATTATGATGTGAATATGGTGAATAAATACACTATCGAGCCTCATTATATAATATTAGTTATTACCAATGTATGTAAAATATGTGTCATTAATTAATAGTGTTTTAATTTAGTTTCTTAGTGATGAAATAACCTAAAATTTAGTTTCTTAGTGATGAAATAACCTAAAATATGGTGAATAAATATACTATCGAGCCTCAATATATAATTGTAATTATTACCAATGTATTTGAAATATGTGTCATTAATTAATAGTCTTTTAATTTAGTTTCTTAGTGATGAAATAACCTAAAATTTAGTGATTAGAAGAAGAAAAATATTAAAATTATTGACATCTATTATCCCATAATACAATATGAATATGGTGAATAAATATATTATCGAGCGTCATTATATAATTTTAATTATTACCAATATATATGAAATATGTGTCATTAATTAATAGTCTTTTAATTTAGTTTCTTAGTGAAGAAGTAACCTAAAATTTAGTGATGGAGAATAAGAAAAATATTGAATTTGTTTATATCTACTATAACATGAAACAATGTGAGTATGGTGAATAAATATACAATCGAACATCGTTATATAATTTAAATTATTACCAACGTATATGAAACATGTGTCATCAATTAATAGTCTTTTAACTTAGTTTCAGTGATGAAGTAACCTAAAATTTTATGATGGAGAAGCAGAAAAATATTGAAATTGTTTACATATATTTTACCATAATATTATGTGAATATGGTGAATAAATATACTATCGAGTCTCAATATATAATTTTAATTATTATCAATGTATTTGAAATATGTGTCATTAATTAATAGTCTTTTAATTTATTTTGTTAGTGATGAAGTAACCAAAAATTTTGTGATGGAGAAGAAGAAAATTATTGAATTTGTTTACATCTATTATAACATAATACAATGTGAATTGGTGAATAAATATACTATCGGACGTCGTTATATAATTTTAATTATTACCAATGTATATGAAATATGTGTGATTAATTAATAGTCTTTTAACTTAGTTTCTTAGTGATGAAGTAACCTAAAATTTGGTGAGGGAGAAGAAGAAAAATATTGAAATTTTTTACATCTATCATACCATAATACAATATGAATATTGTGAATAAATATACTATCGAGTCTCATTATATAATTTGAATTATTAACAATGAATATGATGAATGTCTTATTAATTAATAATCTTTTAACTTTTTTTTTTAGTGATGAAGTAACCTAAAATTCGATGATGGAGAAGAAGAAAAATATTGAAATTGCTTACATATATTATATCATAATACAATATGAATATAGTGAATAAATACACTATTGATCCTCATTATATAATTATAATTATTACCAATGTATATGAAATATGTGTCATTAACTAATAGTCTTTTAACTTATTTTCTTAGTGATTTAAAAACCTAAAATTTGGTGATGGAGAAGAAGAAAAATATTGAAATTGTTTATATATATTTTACCATAATACAATGTAAATATGGTGAATAAATATACTATCGAGCCTCAATATATAATTTTAATTATTACCAATGTATTTAAAACATGTGTCATTAATTAAGAGTCTTTTATTTAGTTTCTTAGTGATGAAATAACCTAAAATTTGGTGATTAGAAGAAGAAAACTATTGAAATTGTTTACATCTATTACCCCATAATATAATATGAATATGGTGAATAAATATATTATAGAGCCTCATTATATAATTTTAATTATTACCAATGTATATGAAATATGTGTCATTAATTAGTAGTCTTTTAAGTTAGTTTCTTAGTGAAGAATTAACCTAAAATTTGGTGATGGAGAAGAAGAAAAATATTAAATTGGTTTATATCTATCATAACATAAAACAATGTGAATATGGTGAATAAATATACAATCTAGCATGAATATATAATTTCAATTGTTACCAATGTATACGAAACATCTGTCATTAATTAAAAGTCTTTTAACTTGGTTTTTCAGGGATGAAGTAACCTGAAATTTGGTGATGAAGAAGTAGAAAAATATTGAACTTGTTTTCATCTATAATACCATAATACAATATGAATATGGTGAATAAATATACTATCGAGCCTCATTATATAATTTTAATTATTAACAATGTATATGAAATATGTGTCATTAATTAAAAGTATTTTAACTTAGTTTCTTAGTGATGAAGTAACCTAAAATTTGGTGATGGAGAAGTAGAAAAATATTGAAATTGTTTAGATTTATTATACCATAATACAATATGAATATGGTGAATAAATATACTATCGAGCCTCATTATATAATTTTAATTATTAACTATGTATATGAAATATGTGTCATTAATTAATAGTGTTTTAACTTAGTTTCTTAGTGATGAAGTAACCTAAAATTTGATGATGGAGAAGAAGAAAAATATTGAAATTGTTTACATAAATTATACTATAATACAATATGAATATGGTGAATAAATACACTATCGAGCCTCATTATATAACTTTAATTATTACCAATGTATATGAAATATGTGTCATTAATTAATAGTCTTTTAACTTATTTTCTTAGTAATGAAGAAACCAGAAATTTGGTCAAGGAGAAGAAGAAAAATATTAAAATTGTTTACATTTATTATACCATATTATGATGTGAATATGGTGAATAAATACACTATCGAGCCTCATTATATAATATTAGTTATTACCAATGTATGTAAAATATGTGTCATTAATTAATAGTGTTTTAATTTAGTTTCTTAGTGATGAAATAACCTAAAATATGGTGAATAAATATACTAGAGAGCCTCAATATATAATTATAATTATTACCAATGTATTTGAAATATGTGTCATTAATTAATAGTCTTTTAATTTAGTTTCTTAGTGATGAAATAACCTAAAATTTAGTGATTAGAAGAAGAAAAATATTAAAATTATTGACATCTATTATCCCATAATACAATATGAATATGGTGAATAAATATACTATCGAGCGTCATTATATAATTTTAATTATTACCAATATATATGAAATATGTGTCATTAATTAATAGTCTTTTAATTTAGTTTCTTAGTGAAGAAGTAACCTAAAATTTAGAGATGGAGAATAAGAAAAATATTGAATTTGTTTATATCTATTATAACATGAAACAATGTGAGTATGGTGAATAAATATACAATCGAACATCGTTATATAATTTAAATTATTACCAACGTATATGAAACATGTGTCATCAATTAATAGTCTTTTAACTTAGTTTCAGTGATGAAGTAACCTAAAATTTTATGATGGAGAAGCAGAAAAATATTGAAATTGTTTACATATATTTTACCATAATATTATGTGAATATGGTGAATAAATATACTATCGAGTCTCAATATATAATTTTAATTATTACCAATGTATTTGAAATATGTGTCATTAATTAATAGTCTTTTAATTTATTTTGTTACTGATTAAGTAACCAAAAATTTAGTGATGGAGAAGAAGAAAATTATTGAATTTGTTTACATCTATTATAACATAATACAATGTGAATTGGTGAATAAATATACTATCGGATGTCGTTATATAATTTTAATTATTACCAATGTATATGAAATATGTGTGATTAATTAATAGTCTTTTAACTTAGTTTCTTAGTGATGAAGTAACCTAAAATTTGGTGAGGGAGAAGAAGAAAAATATTGAAATTTTTTACATCTATTATACCATAATACAATTTGAATATTGTGAATAAATATACTATCGAGTCTCATTATATAATTTGAATTATTAACAATGAATATGATGAATGTGTTATTAATTAATAATCTTTTAACTTATTTTTTTTAGTGATGAAGTAACCTAAAATTCGATGATGGAGAAGAAGAAAAATATTGAAATTGCTTACATATATTATATCATAATACAATATGAATATAGTGAATAAATTCACTATTGATCCTCATTATATAATTATAATTATTACCAATGTATATGAAATATGTGTCATTAACTAATAGTCTTTTAACTTATTTTCTTAGTGATTTAAAAACCTAAAGTTTGGTGATGGAGAAGAAGAAAAATATTGAAATTGTTTATATATATTTTACCATAATACAATGTAAATATGGTGAATAAATATACTATCGAACCTCAATATATAATTTTAATTATTACCAATGTATTTAAAACATGTGTCATTAATTAAGAGTCTTTTATTTAGTTTCTTAGTGATGAAATAACCTAAAATTTGGTGATTAGAAGAACAAAACTATTGAAATTGTTTACATCTATTACCCCATAATATAATATGAATATGGTGAATAAATATACTATAGAGCCTCATTATATAATTTTAATTATTACCAATGTATATGAAATATGTGTCATTAATTATTAGTCTTTTAAGTTAGTTTCTTAGTGAAGGAGTAACCTAAAATTTGGTGATGGAGAAGAATAAAAATATTAAATTGGTTTATATCTATCATAACATAAAACAATTTGAATATGGTGAATAAATATACAATCTAGCATGAATATATAATTTTAAATTTTACCAATGTATACGAAACATGTGTCATTAATTAAAAGTCTTTTAAATTGGTTTCTTAGTGATGAAGTAACCAGAAATTTGGTGATGGAGAAGTACAAAAATATTGAACTTGTTTTCATCTATAATACCATAATATAATATGAATATGGTGAATAAATATACTATCGAGCCTAATTATATAATTTTAATTATTAACAATGTATATAAAATATGTGTCATTAATTAAAAGTATTTTAACTTAGTTTCTTAGTGATGAAGAAACCTAAAATTTGGTGATGGAGAAGAAGAAAAATATTGAAATTGTTTACATATATTATACCATAATACAATATGAATACTGTGAATAAATATACCATCGATCCTCATTATATAATTTGAATTATTAACAATGTATATGACAAATGTTTCATTAATTAATAATCTTTTAATTTAGTTTCTTAGTGATGAAGTAACCTTAAATTTGATGATGGAGAAGAAGAAAAATATTGAAATTGTTTACATAAATTATACTATAATACAATATGAATATGGTGAATAAATACACTATCGAGCCTCATTATATAACTTTAATTATTACCAATGTATATGAAATATGTGTCATTAATTAATAGTCTTTTAACTTATTTTCTTAGTGATGAAGAAACCAGAAATTTGGTCATGGAGAAGAAGAAAAATATTGAAATTGTTTACATTTATTATACCATATAATGATGTGAATATGGTGAATAAATACACTATCGAGCCTCATTATATAATATTAGTTTTTACCAATGTATGTAAAATATGTGTCATTAATTAATAGTGTTTTAATTTAGTTTCTTAGTGATGAAATAACCTAAAATTTAGTTTCTTAGTGAAGAAATAACCTAAAATATGGTGAATAAATATACTATCGAGCCTCAATATATAATTTTAATTATTACCAATGTATATGAAATATGTATCATTAATTAATAGTCTTTTAATTTAGTTTCTTAGTGATGAAATAACCTAAAATTTATTGATTAGAAGAAGAAAAATATTAAAATTATTGACATCTATTATCCCATAATACAATATGAATATGGTGAATAAATATACTATCGAGCGTCATTATATAATTTTAAATATTACCAATATATATGAAATATGTGTCATTAATTAATAGTCTTTTAATTTAGTTTCTTAGTGAAGAAGTAACCTAAAATTTAGTGATGGAGAATAAGAAAAATATTGAATTTGTTTATATCTATTATAACATGAAACAATGTGAGTATGGTGAATAAATATACAATCGAACATCGTTATATAATTTAAATTATTACCAACGTATATGAAATATGTGTCATCAATTAATAGTCTTTTAACTTAGTTTCAGTGATGAAGTAACCTAAAATTTTATGATGGAGAAGCAGGAAAATATTGAAATTGTTTACATATATTTTACCATAATACTATGTGAATATGGTGAATAAATATACTATCGAGTCTCAATATATAATTTTAATTATTACCAATGTATTTGAAATATGTGTCATTAATTAATAGTCTTTTAATTTATTTTGTTAGTGATGATGTAACCAAAAATTTTGTGATGGAGAAGAAGAAAATTATTGAATTTGTTTACATCTATTATAACATAATACAATGTGAATTGGTGAATAAATATACTATCGGACATCGTTATATAATTTTAATTATTACCAATGTATATGAAATATGTGTGATTAAGAAATAGTCTTTTAACTTAGTTTCTTAGTGATGAAGTAACCTAAAATTTGGTGAGGGAGAAGAAGAAAAATATTGAAATTTTTTACATCTATTATACCATAATACAATATGAATATTGTGAATAAATATACTATCGAGTCTCATTATATAATTTGAATTATTAACAATGTATATGATGAATGTGTTATAAATTAATAATCTTTTAACTTACTTTTTTTAGTGATGAAGTAACCTAAAATTCGATGATGGAGAAGAAGAAAAATATTGAAATTGTTTACATATATTATATCATAATACAATATGAATATAGTGAATAAATTCACTATTGATCCTCATTATATAATTATAATTATTACCAATGTATATGAAATATGTGTCATTAACTAATAGTCTTTTAACTTATTTTCTTAGTGATTTAAAAACCTAAAGTTTGGTGATGGAGAAGAAGAAAAATATTGAAATTGTTTACATATATTTTACCATAATACAATGTAAATATGGTGAATAAATATACTATCGAACCTCAATATATAATTTTAATTATTACCAATGTATTTAAAACATGTGTCATTAATTAAGAGTCTTTTATTTAGTTTCTTAGTGATGAAATAACCTAAAATTTGGTGATTAGAAGACGAAAACTATTGAAATGGTTTACATCTATTAACCCATAATATAATATGAATATGGTGAATAAATATACTATAGAGCCTCATTATATAATTTTAATTATTACCAATGTATATGAAATATGTGTGATTAATTATTAGTCTTTTCAGTTAGTTTCTTAGTGAAGAAGTAACCTAAAATTTGGTGATGGAGAAGAAGAAAAATATTAAATTGGTTTATATCTATCATAACATAAAACAATGTGAATATGGTGAATAAATATACAATCTAGCATGAATATATTATTTCAATTGTTATCAATGTATACGAAACATGTGTCATTAATTAAAAGTCTTTTAACTTGGTTTCTTAGTGATGAAGTAACCTGAAATTTGGTGATGGAGAAGTAGAAAAATATTGAACTTGTTTTCATCTATAATACCATAATACAATATGAATATGGTGAATAAATATACTATCGAGCCTCATTATATAATTTTAATTATTAACAATGTATATGAAATATTTGTCATTAATTAAAAGTATTTTAACTTACTTTCTTAGTGATGAAGAAACCTAAAATTTGGTGATGGAGAAGAAGAAAAATATTGAAATTGTTTACATATATATTATACTATAATACAATATGAATATGGTGAATAAATACACCTACGAGCCTCATTATATAATTTTAATTATTACCAATGTATATGAATTATGTGTCATTAATTAATAGTCTTTTATTTAGCTTCTTAGTGATGAAGTAACCTAAAATTTGGTGATGGAGAAGTAGAAAAATATTGATATTGTTTAGATTTATTATACCATAATACAATATGAATATGGTAAATAAATATACTATCGAGCCTCATTATATAATTTTAATTATTAACAATGTATATGAAATATGTGTCATTAATTAATAGTATTTTAACTTAGTTTCTTAGTGATGAAATAACCTAAAATTTGGTGATGGAGAAAAAGAAAAATATTATAATTGTTTACATCTATTATCCCATAATACAATATGAATATGGTGAATAAATATACTATTGAGCCTCATTATATAATTTGAATTATTAACAATGTATATGACAAATGTGTCATTAATTAATAATAATTTAACTTAGTTTCTAAATGATGAAGTAACCTAAAATTTGATGATGGAGAAGAAGAAAAATATTGAAAGTGTTTACATATATTATACTATAATACAATATGAATATGGTGAATAAATACACTATCGAGCCTCATTATATAACTTTAATTATTACCAATATATATGAAATATGTGTCATTAATTAATAGTCTTTTAACTTATTTTCTTAGTGACTAAGATACCAAAAATTTGGTGATGGAGAAGAAGAAAAATATTGAAATTGTTTACATTTATTATACCATAAAACAATATGAATATGTTACATAAATATACTATTGAGCCTCATTATATAATTTTAATTATTACCAATGTATATAAAATATGTGTCATTAATTAATAGTCTTTTAATTAGGTTTCTTAGTGATGAAATAACCTAAAATTTGGTGATTAGAAGAAGAAAAATATTGAAATTGTTTACATCTATTATCCCATAATACAATATGAATATAGAGAATAAATATAATATCGAGTCTCATTATATAATTTTAATTATTAACAATGTATAAGAAATATGTGTCGTTAATTAATAGTCTTTTAATTTAGTTTCTTAGTGAAGAAGTAGCCTAAAATTTGGTGATGGAGAAGAAGAAAAATATTGAATTTGTTTATATCTATTATAACATAAAACAATGTGAATATGGTGAATAAATATATAATCGAGCCTCGTTATATAATTTCAATTATTACCAATGTATATGAAATATGTGTCATTAATTAATAGTATTTTAACTTAGTTTCTTAGTGATGAAGTAACCTAAAATTTGGTGATGGAGAAGTAGAAAAATATTGAAATTGTTTACAACTATAATACCATAATACAATATGAATATGGTAAATAAATATACTATCGAGCCTCATTATATAATTTTAATTATTATCAATGTATATGAAATATGTGTCATTAATTAATAGTCTTTTAACTTAGTTTCTTAATGATGAAGAAACCTAAAATTTGGTGATGGTGAAGAAGAAAATATAGAAATTGTTTACATATATTATACCATAATACCATATGAATACTGTGAATAAATATACTATCGAGCCTCATTATATAATTTGAATTATTAACAATGTATATGACAAATGTGTCATTAATTAATAATCTTTTAACTTAGTTTCTTAGTGATGAAGTAACCTAAAATTTGATGATGGAGAAGAAGAAAAATATTGAAATTGTATACATATATTATATTATAATACAATATGAATATGGTGAATAAATACACCATCGAGCCTCATAATATATAATTTTAATTATTAACAATGTATAAGAAATATGTGTCATCAATTAATAGTATTTTAACTAAGTTTCTTAGTGATGAAGTAACCTAAAATTTGGTGATGGAGAAGTAGAAAAATATTGAAATTGTTTACATCTATAATACCATAATACAATATGAATATGATGAATAAATATACTATCGAGTCTCATTATATAATTTTAATTATTATCAACGTATATGAAATATGTGTCATTAATTAATAGTCTTTTAACTTAGTTTCTTAGTGATGAAGAAACCTAAAATTTGGTGACGGAAAAGAAGAAAATATTGAAATTGTTTACATCTATTATCCCATAATACAATATGAATATGGTGAATAAATATACTATCGAGCCTCATTATATAATTTGAATTATTAACAATGTATATGACAAATGTGTCATTAATTAATAATCTTTTAACTTAGTTTCTTAGTGATGAAGTAACCTAATATTTGACGATGGAGAAGTAGAAAAATATTGAAATTATTTACATATATTATACTAAAATATAATATGAATATGGAGAATAAATATACTATCGAGTCTCATTATATAATTTTAATTATTACCAATGTATAAGAAATATGTGTCGTTAATTAATAGTCTTTTAATTTAGTTTCTTAGTGAAGAAGTAACCTAAAATTTGTTGATAGAGAAGAAGAAAAATATTAAATTTGTTTATATCTATTATAACATAAAACAATGTGAATATGGTGAATAAATATACAATCGAGCATCCTTATATAATTTCAATTATTACCAATGTATATGAAATATGTGTCATTAATTAAAAGTCTTTTTACTTAGTTTCTTAGTGATGAAGTAATCTAAAATTTGGTGATGGAGAAGTAGAAAAATATTGAAAATGTTTAGATTTATTATACCATAATACAATATGAATATGATTAAATTCACTATCGAGCCTCAGTATATAATTTTAATTATTACGAATGTATATGGAATATATGTCGTTAATTAATAGTCTTTTAATTTAGTTTCTTAGTGAAGAAGTAACCTAAAATTTTGTGATGGAGAAGAAGAAAAATATTGAATTTGTTTATATCTATTATAACATAAAACAATGTGAATATGGTGAATAAATATAAAATTGAGCATCGTTATATAATTTCAATTATTAACAATGTATATGAAATATGTGTCATTAATTAAAAGTCTTTTAACTTAGTTTCTTAGTGATGAAGAAACCTAAAATTTGGTGATAGAGAAGAAGAAAAATATTGAAATTGTGTACATATATTATACCATAATACAATATGAATACTGTGAATACATATACCATCGAGCCTCATTATATAATTTGAATTATTAACAATGTATATGACAAATGTGTCATTAATTAATAATCTTTTAATTTAGTTTCTTAGTGATGAAGTAACCTAAAATTTGATGACGGAGAAGAAAAATATTGAAATTGTTTACATATATACTATACTATAATACAATATGAATATGGTCAATAAATACACCATCGAGCCTCATTATATAATTTTAATTATTACCAATGTATATGAATTATGTGTCATTAATTAATAGTCTTTTATTTAGCTTCTTAGTGATGAAGTAACCTAAAATTTGGTGATGGAGAAGTAGAAAAATATTGAAATTGTTTAGATTTATTATACCATAGTACAATATGAATATGGTGAATAAATATATTATCGAGCCTCATTATATAATTTTAATTATTAACAATGTATATGAAATATGTGTCATTAATTAATAGTATTTTAACTTAGTTTCTTAATGATGAAGTAACCTAAAATTTGGTAATGGAGAAGTATAAAAATATTCAAATTGTTTACATCTATAATACCATAATACAATATGAATATGGTGAATAAATATACTATCGAGCCTCATTATATAAATTTAATTATTATCAATGTATATGAAATTTGTGTTATTAATTAATAGTCTTTTAACTTATTTTCTTAGTGATGAAGAAACCTAAAATTTGGTGATGGAGAAGAAGAAACATATTGAAATTGTTTACATTTATTATACCATAATATAATGTGAATATGGTGAATAAATATACTATCGAGCCTCGTTATATAATTTTAATTATTACTAATGTATATGAAATATGAGTCATTAATTAATAGTCTTTTAATTTAGTTTCTTAGTGATGAAATAACCTAAAATTTGGTGATGGAGAAAAAGAAAAATATTATAATTGTTTACATCTATTATCCCATAATACAATATGAATATGGTGAATAACTATACTATCGAGCCTCATTATATAATTTGAATTATTAACAATGTATATGACAAATGTGTCATTAATTAATAATCTTTTAACTTAGTTTCTTAGTGATGAAGTAACCTAAAATTTGATGATGGAGAAGAACAAAAATTTTGAAAGTGTTTACATATATTATACTATAATACAATATGAATATGGTGAATAAATACACTATCGAGCCTCATTATATAACTTTAATTATTACCAATTGTGATACAGTGGGAGAACTGACTTGAGGTTTTGCGTTTGTGTTTGCAAATGTTTCGGTTTAGCAAGAGTCGCCATCGACTTTTTATTTTATCCTAAGGAATGGTCAAAAAGCACAGGAAATACCTTTGAGATGTTTTCTTGGGTTCGGGGAGTAGATTATGAAAAGGGAAGGTATTAGCACCCTTTTCATCCATGGTTATCCATGGGCTCTTAGTTACTTGTTTAGATCACTTGCTTTTTCTTTTCAATTGTTTGAAATGGTGCTTTGTGTGTGGTTTTGAAAGATGTTTTGAAAAGAGGCCATCGTTGTGGAAACCTTTGTAATGATTCTTGTTTGAATGTATACAAAGGTGTTTTGGTCTCTTGAAAAGATTTCAATGTTTGAAAGTTTGATTTGAAATTGTGTGGTGAAGTGTGTTTGAAAATAGCAAGGATGTTTTGCAAGCTTTTTGATCAAGTAACTAAGAGTTGTCTACCCTATTTTACTCAAAGATATTTCTTATGTTTTTAACCCTTTTGACAGTGTTGTTTCACCATTGCATTTGGTGAACAACCTTGTGTTAGGATGTTTAAACGGGACATGCACGGGTCATCGTATAGACCATGATAGCAATTGTGTCAAGTATCTTTGGCACTTTTTCTTGAGGGACTTGATCATTTTTGTTTAGGCAACCAAGATAGCATCATCGAGGGACTATGATCTTTTTTTTTTTGCCAAAGTACTCAACATGCATACCATGGCCCATTTTTGAAGGCAACAAGTGGATCGTAACCATAGGGGTGCAAGTGTGCATTGTGTTTTTTTTTCATGCATTTTTGTCTTTGATTAGGTCAAACTATTTGTTAATTTGATTTTTGGCATTCAAACCCTAATTCTCTAATCATGGCATAATTGAAAGCGTTAAGTGCGAGAATTTAAATTCTAAGCTATTACAACATGATTATGGGGATGGGGGTACAATTTTGAATGGGGGTATTTGACAAGAAATATAAACCCTAGATTACTATTACATCCAAATTGAATCTCAAATGCATCAATATTTAAATGTACAATATTCAAATAAACAAAATAAATAAATATTAAATAAAATGTATTATGCAAAAAAGAAGTTTTTATTTGTTTATGTATGTAAAGTATTTTCAATGTAAAAAGAATAAAGAAATAAAATAAAAAGATTAATTTCATTATTTAAGGGATGAAACCCTAATTTCTTTAAGAAAATAAATATTATATATTATTTATATACAAGAAATATATTAATATGTACAAAAATAAAATATATAAAAATGTAATATTTTTGTATTTTTATTCTAAGTATTTAATAAGATAAAAGTATATATGTGTGTGTGTGTATATATATATATATATATATATATATATATATATATATATATATATATATATATATATATATATATATATATATATATATATATATATATATATATATATATATATATATATATATATATATGTATTATTTACATTATTTCTCCAAGTTAAAATAAATTACAAAAGTATTCTAAATGTTTTTATGTTATAAAAATCAAATAAAATGGCAAATAAAATGTAAAAAATTATGAAAATATTTTTTAAGCATTTTTTATTATTGGAAATAAATAAAGAAAATCAGAAATGAACACAAAAATTCAAAAATGCAAAAATGTAAGAAATTGGGCCAGGGGGTGTGAAACTGAAAAAGGGGGTGTTAGAAGCAAGCAGGCCAAGCCCAGCCCACTACTTCATCTTCTTCCTCCAGACTCTGTACAACGCGTGCGCGCTTTGTTCAAATGCTACATCCTGTATACGTGATCTTTTGCCAAAACTCATAACATCAAACATGTAGAGAATTTCAATACGATTCTAACCATATAAAGCATTAATCCTAACTCTCAAAGACCAGAGAGAATTTCTCTGACCCTAAAATCTGACCTAACTTTTTCAGCATGTTCATGGGTGAAATTCTCCTAGCACACTTAATATAAATGAAAACTGAGCATATGTACAACTTCATGGCATTGAATACTACATTTTTCATTCACAAACCTAAGGCTAAATGTTCCTAAATAGAGAGATAAAAAGTGATGAAAAACCTGTTTCAGTTGGATTCGAGTAGGACAATGCAGAGCTTCTCAACAAGTTTTGGGGTGTCTGGTAGCTTTCCTGAACTTCACTTGATCTTTTCCAATAACTAGCTTGCCTTGAATGTCCCTGAATTAGCCTCTAGAACTCAACCTGCATAAGCTTGAAATGAAAATGGTGAACACTGTAAATGGAGTTACAGTTGGCAATGGAGGTTTGGTGTAACACCACAGTTTCAATTATTTGATTTATTTAATTGAGAAATTATTTTATTAGAATTAATAAAATGAAAAGGAATCATTTATTTTGGAATATTGGAAGAAAATAAAAGAAATAAGAAATATGGGTTTCTTTTAAGTTATTGGGCTTGGAGTTTGTTAGTAAAGAGTGGGGGTGCAAGAGAAATAAAGATATGTTTTGGAACTTAAGCTATTTTTCTCATTATTCACGATAACACAGAGTTTTGGAAATTTGGGGAAATAGAGCTCTGAAGGTGAGGAGAACGAAGAACATCGCTCAAGAACTCAAGCTGCAATTTGATAAGGTAAGGGGGGCTAATACTCAATTTACTTTTGCTTATGGGTTTATGTACGGTTGATTTGGGTAATCGTAGGGAGAAACCCCAATTATTAGATGTTATTAGGGATCGATACCCTTAGGATTGAACTTTGTTAGAAAAGGTTTAGGTTCCCGATTTTTATGAATCAATTAGGGATTTTAGGTTCCTATGATGGATTGGATGTCTTTGTACTATATTGCACCGCCGTAGAGAGGTATTTTCGTGCAAAAATATGGGTATATGAGCTGCTGCAAAAACAGAAAAATTGGGTTCGCACTCATCAACACGGGCGCGTTGATTTACGCGGGCACCCGTGTTGATTCACTGTAATGCTGATGAAAATGTGTTTTCTGGCCACAATTCAACACGGGCGTGTTGATTAACACGGGCGCCCGTGTTGATTCACTGTGTTGGCATAAAAATGGGTTTTCTGGGCACAATTCAACACGGTCCGTGTTGATTTACACGGGCGCCCGTGTTGATCCCCTGTTTTGTCAAAAAAACGTGTTTTCTGGACACATTTCCACACGGGCAGTGTTGTTTTACACGGGCACCCGTGTTAAACCTCCTGTGTTGGTTTTTAAACTATGTTTTCTGTGCATGCTGTTAAGTACGGATTGATCCGGTTTTGATGTGCAGTGTTTGACATGTTTTGAATATGTGTTTATTGATTTCCTAGTGTTGATTGATGTGTGTATCGAATAACGATTGTATGTTATGATACCAACACTATGTGGATCTTATTGTCATGCTTTTAGATGATGTTATCAAGCATGAATTATGATATAACTTGATATGATTGATGTTTAATAGTATGCTGAGTGATTACATGCTATTCATATCATGTTATGTTTGATATTGTTGATGTTGCATGATATGTCGATTGATGTTAATAGTATGCTGAGTGTTACATACTTTACATATCATGTTGCATTTGTTAATTCCCATTGTGTGGAATTAACATGGTGGCCAATATACGTGTCCGCGATTTAATGGAACGTTGAGGTGGTAGCCGTGTCCGCGATATAATGGAACGGTGAGTTATCCGTGACCCGAGATTTAATGGGGCGGTAAAATGGTACCACATGCATGGGTGTGTTGCATTACATTGAATATGACATGAATGGATGATTTTTCCAATGTTGTATTTGATTGATTATATGCATGTGTTGATACTAAATTGTTAACGATGTTTGATGTTAACTATAAGCATGAAAAGTAAGATATTATGAATATATGAATTGTAAAGGTTTTGTAATCTATAAAACATGCTAATTGTTGGGTGATGCTTATGGTTTCCTGAATTGATTGTTATGAACGTATAATCAAATATATAGTTGAGATGCTCACCCTTACTGTTGAATATTTCAGATTGAGGAGCTTCGTTCAGGTGTTTGGCGAAGGCTTGTCGTTTCTAGTTTATTTCCGTTTTAGTACTGTCCGGGTCATGCTCTGGTAGTTGTAACTCCGGGAACGTTTGTTTGTCGAGCTGCTTTAGTCAGACTCGTTTATTTCCTTATATTTGTTATAATATGATGTTGACATTTTCCAGGTGTTAATCCCTGACGTTTTTGAAAATATTATAACATTGGCTTTATTAATTAAATTATTCCGCTGTGTAAGCATGTATGAGTTACTACTATGTTATGCATGACAGGAGCTTGTTTTTATTAAAAGAGAATTGTGGCATCCTCGTTAATACATGCACTCTGAAATTATAATTTTAATTATTCGCGAAAATTTATTCGGGGTTTTTAGAGGGTGTTACAATAGTGGTATCAGAGCATGGTCGGTCTGTCCGGCCAAGTTGTTATGTCAGTGTCATTACCCTTGGTACGCAATAAGTGTTTGAAAACACTGTTGGTACTTCTTTTTTTTGGATCACTTGATTGCAGGGATAAGATTGCGATAAGTGGGGGAGAAGTTGGTACTTCTCCATGGTGCTTCTGGATGCTAAGTAATGGCTCGACGTGAGGAAAATGATAAGAGTATGAGCATGGTATAGACTGCATTGTTCATAGTCCTGAAGAGGATTCAGAGGTAAGAGCATTACTTAGGTGGAATTTATCTCATGGATTTGCGCATCAGTTGTATGCAGTGCTAATGAAGTCAGTAAAGATGTGATAGACATGTCTTGCTAGTTTCGTTAGTATGCGTATGAACTTGGTAGAGCGAAGCCAATTGCTTTAAGATGGATATGAGAAGTTGATACGGATTCTGATATCTGGAAGAATACCAATTAAAGGTCTCGATGTATTGATCAAATTGAGATGGTTCGATAAGAGAACAATCAAGTGAAGTTGGAGAGTACTTCTCTAGAAAGTGAAGGTGTAGCGACAGATAGTGTTGTGTTAGTGGTTTATGAATTCCTAGTGACATTCTGAAGCTAGCAGTAGTCCTATAAGTGTGAACTAAGGTCCAACAAGAGTAAACGATGATATATTGAGAATGTGGAGTACTTGTGGAATTATGAAGTCTACCTTCGTGTTAAACTGGATTGGTTGGTATTAGTTGGACTTGGTTGTTTTGTGAATATCGTGGGCTAAGAGTGTGATGGATATGCTTCCCTGTAGCGGGGATTCGAGAGAGAAGATTGGTTTTCCATGATTGGAAGTGAGAACTTGTATGGATTCTGACGATACAAGAGTTCTGTTAGACAAGTAAATAATTCATAAGAAATGAAGTCTGGACTTGAATGTTGTGGCGTATAAGAATATGTGTGACGTTATTGTAAACCTTCTGGTTTATTCAATTCAGGATAAGGACTGATGGAGTAATTACAAATCTCGTGTTGGGAATGGATTGGGGTTTTGATGTGGTATTGATCCTATTGTATGCCTTAGATCATTGCTATATGGTAGGAATTCGATTTTTATGATTTTAGGATGTTTGGGGATGATTAGGAATGAGTTGGGGTGATTTTGGGAAGCATAAAAACGTGAAATATGATGTTACAGAGTCATCAACACGGGCCGTGTTGATGCACACGGGCACCCGTGTTGATCTTCTGTGTTGATGCTCGGGTAGGTTTTTCCCAAAAATCGTTTCGGCCATAACTTTTGAACCGTAACTCCGATTTAGGCGCCGTTTGATGCGTTGGAAAGCTAGTGAAATTTTCTATAAGATTATGAGGAATTAAGTAGCTTTAAGAGCTTATTTTAATAAGTGATTTCATATGCATCCTGGTTAAGTAAAGTTAATTCTCGTGGCCATGTGATTTCTGTGACGGTATTGTGTTGATCCTAAGTAAGAAAGGGTCCAACGTATATTGGTACTCTAAGTGTGAATAAGGATTTCAAGAGGTGAAGAAGAGGTTGACTAGTGCTCCTATTCTGATTTTGCCGAATCCGGTGGAATCTTTTGTGGTCTATTGTGATGCATCTCTGTTGGGTCTAGGTGATGTTTTAATGCAGAATCAACAGGTAGTTGCGTATGCTTCGAGACAGTTGAAGGTTCACGAAAGGAACTATCCTACTCATGACTTAGAGTTGGCAGCAGTTATGTTTGTCTTGAAATTGTGGAGACATTATCTGTATGGTTCGAGATTTGAAGTGTATAGTGATCATAAGAGTTTGAAGTATCTTTTCGATCAGAAAGAGCTCAATATGAGGCAAAGAAGGTGGTTGGAATTTCTCAAAGATTATGATTTTGGTTTGAATTACCATCCTGGTAAGGCAAATGTGGTTGCAGATGCTTTGAGTAGGAAATCCTTGCATATGTCTATGATGATGGTTCGTGAATTGGATTTAATTGAACAATTCCGAGATTTGAGTTTAATTTGTGAAAGTACTCCGAAGTGTGTTCGTTTGGGTATGTTGAAACTTACTAGTGGTATTCTAGAAGAGATCAGGATCGGGCAGAAATCTGATGTTAATTTAGTTGATAAATTGACATTGATCAACCAAGATAAGGTGGTGAGTTTAGAATTGATGAGAATGATGTTATGAGATTTGGTGATAGAGTTTGTGTTCCTGATGTCGCAGAAATCAAGAAGAGTATATTAGAGGAAGGACATCGCAGTGGGATGAGTATTCATCCGGGTGCCACGAAAATGTATCATGATTTGAAGAGATTGTTTTGGTGGCCGGGAATGAAAAAGGAAATAGCTGAATTTGTGTATGCATGTTTAATCTGTCAGAAATCGAAGATTGAGCATCAGAAACCGTCTGGAATTATGCAGCCGATGTTTATTCCAGAGTGGAAGTGGGATAGTATTTCTATGGATTTTGTATCCGGGTTGCCGAGGACTCCTAAGAATTGTGAAGCGATATGGGTTGTTGTGGATAGACTGACTAAGTCTGCTCATTTTATACCGGTGCGAATGGATTACTCAATGGAGAGATTGGCACAGTTATATATTGAGAAGATAGTGAGTTTGCATGGAGTTTCTTCTAGTATTGTGTCAGATAGAGATCCGAGGTTCACTTCGAAATTTTGGGAAGGATTGCAGAAGGCTTTGGGTACTAAATTGAGGTTGAGTTCAGCTTACCATCCTCAGTCTGATGGACAGACGGAGAGGACGATTCAATCGTTAGAAGATTTATTGCGTGCTTGTGTTTTAGAGAAGGGTGGAGCTTGGGATAGCTATTTGCCATTGATTGAATTTACTTATAACAATAGTTACCATTCGAGTATTGGTATGGCTCAGTTTGAGGCATTGTATGGTAGACGGTGTAGAACGCCTTTGTGTTGGTATGAATCTGGAGAGAGTTCAGTAATTGGGCCAGAGATTGTCCAACAGACTACTGAAAAGATCAAATTGATTCAAGAGAAGATGAGAGCTTCTCAGAGTCGTCAGAAAAGTTATCATGATAAGAGGAGAAAGAATTTAGAATTCAGTGCTGGAGATCATGTGTTTATGAGAGTTACTCCGATGACGGGTATTGGTCGAGCGTTGAAATCTAAGAAGTTGACTCCGCGTTTTATTGGTCCATTTCAGATTACGGAAAGAGTTGGAGAAGTTGCTTATCGTATTGCTTTACCTCCGAGACTTGCGAATTTGCACGATGTTTTTCATGTTTCTCAGTTGAGGAGATACGTTCCAGACCCATCTCATGTAATCCAAATAGATGATGTACAGGTGAGAGATAACCTGACAGTAGAAACATTGCCTATGAGGATAGAAGATCGGGAAGTGAAACAGTTAAGAGGTAAAGAGATAACATTAGTGAAGGTTGCTTGGGGAGGTCCAGCAGATGGAAATATCACTTGGGAGCTGGAGAGCCAGATGAAAGAGGCTTGTTCGGAACTGTTCGTCTAAGGTATGTTTTCGAGGACGAAAACTCTTTTAGTGGGGGAGAGTTGTAACACCCCAGTTTCAATTATTTGATTTATTTAATTGAGAAATTATTTTATTAGAATTAATAAAATGAAAAGGAATTATTTATTTTGGAATATTGGAAGAAAATAAAAGAAATAAGAAATATGGGTTTCTTTTAAGTTATTGGGCTTGGAGGTTGTTAGTAAAGAGTGGGGGTGCAAGAGAAATAAAGATATGTTTTGGAACTTAAGCTATTTTTCTCATTATTCACGATAACACAGAGTTTTGGAAATTTGGGGAAATAGAGCTCTGAAGGTGAGGAGAACAAAGAACATCGCTCAAGAACTCAAGCTGCAATTTGATAAGGTAAGGGGGGCTAATACTCAATTTACTTTTGCTTATGGGTTTATGTACGGTTGATTTGGGTAATCGTAGGGAGAAACCCCAATTATTAGATGTTATTAGGGATCGATACCCTTAGGATTGAACTTTGTTAGAAAAGGTTTAGGTTCCCGATTTTTATGAATCAATTAGGGATTTTAGGTTCCTATGATGGATTGGATGTCTTTGTACTATATTGCACCGCCGTAGAGAGGTATTTTCGTGCAAAAATATGGGTATATGAGCTGCTGCAAAAACAGAAAAATTGGGTTCGCACTCATCAACACGGGCGCGTTGATTTACGCGGGCACCCGTGTTGATTCACTGTAATGCTGATGAAAATGTGTTTTCTGGCCACAATTCAACACGGGCGTGTTGATTAACACGGGCGCCCGTGTTGATTCACTGTGTTGGCATAAAAATGGGTTTTCTGGGCACAATTCAACACGGTCCGTGTTGATTTACACGGGCGCCCGTGTTGATCCCCTGTTTTGTCAAAAAAACGTGTTTTCTGGACACATTTCCACACGGGCAGTGTTGTTTTACACGGGCACCCGTGTTAAACCTCCTGTGTTGGTTTTTAAACTATGTTTTCTGTGCATGCTGTTAAGTACGGATTGATCCGGTTTTGATGTGCAGTGTTTGACATGTTTTGAATATGTGTTTATTGATTTCCTAGTGTTGATTGATGTGTGTATCGAATAACGATTGTATGTTATGATACCAACACTATGTGGATCTTATTGTCATGCTTTTAGATGATGTTATCAAGCATGAATTATGATATAACTTGATATGATTGATGTTTAATAGTATGCTGAGTGATTACATGCTATTCATATCATGTTATGTTTGATATTGTTGATGTTGCATGATATGTCGATTGGTGTTAATAGTATGCTGAGTGTTACATACTTTACATATCATGTTGCATTTGTTAATTCCCATTGTGTGGAATTAACATGGTGGCCAATATACGTGTCCGCGATTTAATGGAACGTTGAGGTGGTAGCCGTGTCCGCGATATAATGGAACGGTGAGTTATCCGTGACCCGAGATTTAATGGGGCGGTAAAATGGTACCACATGCATGGGTGTGTTGCATTACATTGAATATGACATGAATGGATGATTTTTCCAATGTTGTATTTGATTGATTATATGCATGTGTTGATACTAAATTGTTAACGATGTTTGATGTTAACTATAAGCATGAAAAGTAAGATATTATGAATATATGAATTGTAAAGGTTTTGTAATCTATAAAACATGCTAATTGTTGGGTGATGCTTATGGTTTCCTGAATTGATTGTTATGAACGTATAATCAAATGTATAGTTGAGATGCTCACCCTTACTGTTGAATATTTCAGATTGAGGAGCTTCGTTCAGGTGTTTGGCGAAGGCTTGTCGTTTCTAGTTTATTTCCGTTTTAGTACTGTCCGGGTCATGCTCTGGTAGTTGTAACTCCGGGAACGTTTGTTTGTCGAGCTGCTTTAGTCAGACTCGTTTATTTCCTTATATTTGTTATAATATGATGTTGACATTTTCCAGGTGTTAATCCCTGACGTTTTTGAAAATATTATAACATTGGCTTTATTAATTAAATTATTCCGCTGTGTAAGCATGTATGAGTTACTACTATGTTATGCATGACAGGAGCTTGTTTTTATTAAAAGAGAATTGTGGCATCCTCGTTAATACATGCACTCTGAAATTATAATTTTAATTATTCGCGAAAATTTATTCGGGGTTTTTAGAGGGTGTTACATTTGGGATAGCTTGAGTGAGTTGAATGGAATGTGTTTGAAGAAAAAATGAGCAAAACGCACGAGCCAAATGAGCTGTGGCACTCAAGTTACAACACCTGCCCTGTTTTGCCAAAAGAATGTGATTTCTGGCTATGGGAGGTTTTGGGGCTCAAGCATTCGTGTTTATGTCTCAAAGGGTTCTGTGAAAGTTGTTTGTGATGTTTGTTTAAGCTAACAATGGCTGGTTCTCAAGTTGGGAGGATTTTGCAAGTTTTCTTCTTTGTGAAGCAAGAATGTGTTAGTGTCAATACAGGCCTGTACAAGCCTTCAAGTATGCTGCACACAATCCTATAGGTTGCTGGAATTGGTGTATTTGATTTGGCTTCTGAGATCTTGGCCCTATGCTTCAAAGATCATGTTTTGACATAAAGTAACCCTTTTCCAAAATAGAAATGTACCTTTTTCTAATTAAGGATTAGTTTTGTGTGCAATGTCCAAATGGCCAAGAGAATGCATTAGCTCAGTGGATTTGCATTGAATTAAGGAGTGTGAATTGGGTTAGAGGCCTGCAAACAATTACAAAGCATGCTGGTTTGAAAATGTAACTTGTATGAACATGAATTGGCCATGGATACAAAGTGAGTTTTTGCCAACTTCAAGCATTCGATTCTCCCTAACCACAAATGTGTTTGAGGAGTTCTTGGATAATTTGGGAAGCTTGAAACATGCTTTATAATCCATATTTGAAATGCAACTTGAGACTCCAAGTGGAACTATGTGAAAATGGCCAAGAAGATGGGTCAAAATCCTGCCTAAACTAGGGCAAAATTTCTCTAAGTTAAAAGTTTTAGGGACCCTTGTTCCAAAAATCATATCTTGATATCCAAGCTTCTTTTGAGAAAACTTTGTGAATCAAAGTTGTAGAATTTGTGGAGGACTACAAATTTCATGTTGTAAGTTTTGTTTGAATCCATTTGCATCTTGGTGAAAATGTGGGACAAAGTTAGGAAAAATTAAGAAAATTTCATAACTTAGAAAAATTCTAAGTTATGAAAATTTTCAATTTCAAACCCTAATTTGCAATTTTGGGTTTCTTGATGAACAAGTTTCATAATTCGACACATCTTGATGAAAAATGACCCTTGGCACTTGATTTTGACCAAAAAGTCAAAGTTTGACTTTTCAGTGTACAGTCAAATTTTGATCAGTTGACTGAAAAATTCATCTGTCAATCCAATGCATTTGAGATCTATTGAACTTGTTTAATAAGTCAAGATGATGCCCTTGATTCCTTGATTCCATGGTTGATCTTAATTTGCCATTGGCTAGGTCAAACAGTAAAAAATTGCCTTTGTACAGTCAAACCCTAAAAATGACCATTTTGCCCTTTTGGTGATCTGATCAAATTTCTTGTGGAGTTGTGGTCCAAACTTGATAAAATGGTTCATATGAGTTCATAATGTTGATGTGGGTCAAAATTCATGAGGTTTGACTGTAAATTGGCCACAGTTGACTTTTTCCCCAATACAACTAATTTCTAGGTCAACTGTCCAATTGACTGGGAAAAAAATTGATTCAAGGCTTGAAACTTGGTATGGGAAAACTTATGAGTCCATGATGAAGTATAAAAGTCACTTTGGGCATTGTAAGTCAAAAATCCCTGTGCAAACTCAAACCCTAATTTAGGTCAACAGTGCAAGGAGGTGTCTTGAGCAGAGCAAGCCCTAGCTTGATCTTGAGTTCCAAGAGCCTTGTGATGAGAAATGTTGATAAAATGAGAGGGAAAACTTTGGGGTAGAACACCAATGCATATGAAATATGTGTCATTAATTAATAGTCTTTTAACTTATTTTCTTACTGACGAAGAAACCAAAAATTTGGTGATGGAGAAGAAGAAAAATATTGAAATTGTTTATATTTATTATACCATAATACAATATGAATATGGGATATAAATATAATATTGAGCCTCATTATATAATTTTAATTATTACCAATGTATATAAAATATGTGTCATTAATTAATAGTCTTTTAATTTAGTTTCTTAGTGATGAAATAACCTAAAATTTGGTGATTAGAAGAAGAAAAATATTGAAATTGTTTACATCTATTATCCCATAATACAATATGAATATAGCGAATAAATATACTATCGAGTCTCATTATATAAATTTAATTAATAACAATGTATAAGGAATATATGTCGTTAATTAATAGTCTTTTAATTTAGTTCCTTAGTGAAGAAGTAGCCTAAAATTTGGTGATGGAGAAGAAGAAAAATATTGAATTTGTTTATATCTATTATAACATAAAACAATGTGAATATGGTAAATAAATATACAATTGAGCCTCGTTATATAATTTCAATTATTACCAATGTATATGAAATATGTGTCATTAATTAAAAGACTTTTAACTTAGTTTCTTAGTGATGAAATAATCTAAAATTTGGTGATGAAGAAGTAGAAAAATATTGAAAATGTTTAGATTTATTGTACCATAATAAAATATGAATATGATGAATAAATATACTATCGAGCCTTATTATATAATTTTAATTACTAACAATGTATATGAAATATGTGTCATTAATTAATAGTATTTTAACTTAGTTTCTTAGTGATGAATAACCTAAAATTTGGTGATGGAGAAGTAGAAAAACATTGAAATTGTTTACATCTATTATACCATAATACAATATGAATATGGTGAATAAATACACCATCGAGCCTCATAATATATAATTTTAATTATTAACAATGTATATGAAATATGTGTCATCAATTAATAGTATTTTAACTTAGTTTCTTAGTGATGAAGTAACCTAAAATTTGGTGATGGAGAAGTAGAAAAATATTGAAATTGTTTACATGTATAATATAATAATACAATATGAATATGATGAATAAATATACTATCGAGTCTCATTATATAATTTTAATTATTATCAACGTATATGAAATATGTGTCATTAATTAATAGTCTTTTAACTTAGTTTCTTAGTGATGAAGAAACCTAAAATTTGGTGACGGAAAAGAAGAAAATATTGAAATTGTTTACATCTATTATCCCATAATACAATATGAATATGGTGAATAAATATACTATCGAGCCTCATTATATAATTTGAATTATTAACAATGTATATGACAAATGTGTCATTAATTAATAATCTTTTAACTTAGTTTCTTAGTGATTAAGTAACCTAATATTTGATGATGGAGAAGTAGAAAAATATTGAAATTGTTTACATATATTATACTATAATATAATATGAATATGGAGAATAAATAAACTATCGAGTCTCATTATATAATTTTAATTATTACCAATGTATAAGAAATGTGTGTCGTTAATTAATAGTCTTTTAATTTAGTTTCTTAGTGAAGAAGTAACCTAAAATTTGTTGATAGAGAAGAAGAAAAATATTAAATTTGTTTATATCTATTATAAAATAAAACAATGTGAATAACTATACAATCGAGCATCCTTATGTAATTTCAATTATTACCAATGTATTTGAAATATGTGTAATTAATTAAAAGTCTTTTAACTTAGTTTCTTAGTGATGAAGTAATCTAAAATTTGGTGATGGAGAAGTAGAAAAATATTGAAAATGTTTAGATTTATTATACCATAATACAATATGAATATGATTAAATATACTATCGAGCCTCAGTATATAATTTTAATTATTATGAATGTATAAAGAATATATGTCGTTAATTAATAGTCTTTTAATTTAGTTTCTTAGTGAAGAAGTAACCTAAAATTTTGTGATGGAGAAGAAGAAAAATATTGAATTTGTTTATATCTATTATAACATAAAACAATGTGAATATGGTGAATAAATATAAAATTGAGCATCGTTATATAATTTCAATTATTAACAAGGTATATGAAATATGTGTCATTAATTAATAGTCTTTTAATTTAGTTTCTTAGTGATGAAATAACCTAAAATTTTGTGATGGAGAAAAAGAAAAATATTATAATTGTTTACATCTATTATCCCATAATACAATATGAATATGGTGAATAAATATACTATCGAGCCTCATTATATAATTTCAATTATTAACAATGTATATGACAAATGTGTCATTAATTAATAATCTTTTAACTTAGTTTCTTAGCGATGAAGTAACCTAAAATACTATGATGGAGAAGAAGAAAAATATTGAATTTGTTTACATATATTATCCCATAATATAATATGAATATGGAGAATAAATATACTATCAAGCCTCAATATATAATTTTAATTATTACGAATGTATAAGGAATATATGTCGTTAATTAATAGTCTTTTAATTTAGTTTCTTAGTGAAGAAGTAACCTAAAATTTGGTGATGTAGAAGAAGAAAAATATTGAATTTTTTATATCTATTATAACATAATACAATATGAATATGTTGAATAAATATACAATCGAGCATCGTTATATAATTTCAATTATTAACAATGTATATGAAATATGTGTCATTAATTAAAAGTCTTTTAATTTAGTTTCTTAGTGATGAAATAACCAAAAATTTGGTGATGTAGAAAAAGAAAAATATTATAATTGTTTACATCTATTATCCCATAATACAATATGAATATGGTGAATAAATATACTATCGAGCATCATTATATAACTTCAATTATTAACAATGTATATGACAAATGTGTCATTAATTAATAATCTTTTAACTTAGTTTCTTAGCGATGAAGTAACCTAAAATACTATGATGGAGAAGAAGAAAAATATTTAAATTGTTTACATATATTATACTATAATACAATATGAATATGGTGAATAAATACACTATCGAGCCTCATTATATAACTTTAATTATTACCAATGTATATGAAATATGTGTCATTAATTAATAGTCTTTTAACTTATTTTCTTAGTGATGAAGAAACCAAAAATTTGGTGATGGAGAAGAAGAAAAATATTGAAATTGTTTACATTTATTATACCATAATACAATATGAATATGGCGAATAAATATACTATCGAGTCTCATTATATAATTTTAATTATTACCAATTTATATAAAATATGTGTCATTAATTAATAGTCTTTTAATTTAGTTTCTTAGTGAAGAAGTAACCTAAAATTTGGTGATGGAGAAGAAGAAAAATATTGAATTTATTTATATCTATTATAACATAAAACAATGTGAATATGCTGAATATGTAATGCCCCAATTTCGATTGTTCGCTTTTTAATTAATTTAAGTGATTTGTTATGTGTTTATAACATATTTATGTGCCTTGTTGTGAATAAAATGAATATTATTGGTTTGTGGCCTTATATGTGTTTGTGGGGTCGGTGTAGGGTATGTGTCCCTAATTGATCGGGTTAGTGTGAGGTCACTAGAATAATATAATATATTAGTAGTATTTATTTAATTGGTTAGTATATGATTTAAATTAATTAATTAAGTGA
>CATIWC010001407.1:0-47480 GCA_948472305.1 Vicia faba | reverse complement strand
CAAGCTTGCCACATATATAATTAGTTCTGGGACTTCGCAGAGATTTTGTAAACACATCTGCCAAATGATCATTCGAGTTGACAAAGTTTATGGTGATATCACCTGATTCGATCTTCTCTTTGACAAAGTGACAATCAATCTCAATATGTTTGGTCCGCTCATGGAAGACCGAATTTGAAGCAATGTGCAATGCAGCTTGATTATCACAAATAAGTGTCATTGTCTTGTTTCTTCAATTTTAAGTTCCTTGAGCAACTGCTTTAACCAAACAAGTTCACATGTTGTCATCGCCATGGCTCTATACTCTGCCTCGACGCTTGATCTTGCAACTACATTTTGTTTCTTACTTTTCCAAGATATAAGGTTTCCTTCAACCAATACACAATACCCAGAGGTGGATCGTCTATCAATTGGTGATCCAGCCCAATCAGCATCGGAGTATCCAACTATCTGAGTATATCATTTATCTTCATACACTAAACATTTTCCTGTAGCACATTTGATGTATCTCAGAATCCGGATAACAACATCCATGTGTTTCTGACTAGGGGAATTTAGGAACTGACTTACCACACTGATTGCAAAAGAAATGTCTGGACGAGTGATTGTGAGTTAATTCAACTTTCCAACCAATCTTCTATACCTTCCCGAGTCTGATAGAGACTCCCCCTTATTGGATAGTAGTTTGACACTTGGATCCATAAGAGTATCAACTCGTTTAGCATTTAACAAACATGTTTCTTCCAAAATATCCATAGCATATTTCCAATGAGAAATCACCAAATTATATTTAGATTGAGCTACCTCAATACCCAAGAAATACCAGAGTTTACCGATATTTTTTGTCTGAAATTGATTCGAGAGATGTTGTTTTAACTGGAGTATTCCCTACTCATCACTACGAGTTATGACAATATCATCTACATACACAATAAGATAAATACACCATTGGGTTGAGTGATGATAAAAGACAGAATGTTCAGCTTCACTACGGACCATACCAAATTGTTGTACTACAGTGCTGAATCTGCCAAACCAAACTCTCAGAGATTGTTTAAGACCATAAAGAGACTTGTGTAACCTACAAACTATATTCAATGACTCCCCCTGAGCAAAAAACTCAGGTGGTTGCTCCATATATACTTCCTTTTCAAGATCACAATGTAAAAATGCATTTTGGATGTCAAGTTGATGAAGAGGCCAATGTCGAATGGCTGCAATGGCTAGAAGAAGTCTAACAGATTCCATCTTGGTTATAGGTGAGAAGGTAGCACTATAATCCAATCCAAAAATATGAGTGTATCCTTTGGCTACCAAGCGAGCTTTAAATCGATCAATCTTATCATCTGGACCAAGTTTTACTATATAAAGCCAATCACAACCCACTAATGATTTCCCAGGGGTAGAGGAACCAGTTCCCAGGTACCACTGCTTTGAAGAGCACACATTTCATCAATCATTTCTTGTCTCCACTCTGGGTGAGATAATGATTCACCTGGAGTGTTAGGAATAGAAACAAAAGACAAAGAATACAAACAAGTATATTGCAAATGGGAAAGACGATGATAACATAAATCAATATAATGTGGAGAAAGATTTCGTGTTTGACGTATAACTTTTCGAAGGACAATCAGAAGATCGAAATCAGGTTGTAGGATCGGATCTGGTGATGGCGAGAGCATTGGAGGAGAGTCTGCAATAACCTCAGGGACATGTACGACCTCAAGGACAGGTACAACCTCAGAGACTGGTACGATATACGTTGGTTGACGATGTTGATATGTTTGAAGTGGACTAGAAGTCAGAGGGTAAACCGTAGGGATATCTAGTGGGCCAGGTTCTCAAGAATGATGGGGGATAATGACATATGATACTTCCGAAAGAGGTGTGGGAGTACTCTCCTAAAAGGGTTACGGAGTTACTTGGCTGGACTCGAAATATGGAACCGACTCGAAGAAGGTGACATTGGCCGACATGAGGTATCATGTAGGGTATGTGAATAGCAATGATAACCTTTTTAGGATCGATGATAACCAAGAAAAACACACTTTAGTGATCTAGCTGATAGTTTATCAAGACCAGGAGAGAGATTATGCACAAAACATGTAGACCCGAAGACTCGGGGAGGAATTGGGTGAAGATGGAAATGGGGAATAACACACTTTATTGTTAAGGACAGATTATGGCATGGGATTTAAAAGGTAACATGATGTTAGAACATTATCTCCCCAAAACCGAAGTGGAACATTACCATGGAGAAGTAGGGTCCGAGTGGTTTCTACAAGATGTCGGTTTTTGCGTTCGGCTATCCCGTTCTGTTGAGGTGTATGAGGACAAGATGTTTGGTAAAGAATACAATTACTGGACATAAAATTTTGAAATTATTGAGATAAATATTCACGAGCATTATCACTTCTTAAGGTATGAATAAACACACCAAACTGATATTTTATTTCTTTATAAAATTTTTCAAAAATAGAAAATAATTCTGATCTATTTTTCATTAAAAATAACCATGTGCAACGTGAAAATTCATCAATAAAAGTGACAAAATACCTAGACACAAGAGTAGAGATAGTACGTGAGGGACCCCAAACATCAGAGTAAACTAAAGCAAAAGGGGACGGAGCTCGTTTATTGACTCGATTAGGAAATTGACTACGAGTGTGTTTCCCTAACTGAAACGACTCACAATGTAAATTAGATATTTTTGATAAACTTGGCACTAACTTCTGTAATTTGGAAAGACTAGGATGACCTAACTGAGCATGGATTATGAGTGGAGAATCTTTGGATGAGCATGTCTAAGATGACACTGAGAGGTAATAAAGACTTTGAGACTCACATCCGACGCTAATTGTCCGTCTCGAACTCCGATCCTACAGGGTGACATTATTATTAGTGAAGGTGACAATACAATCAAGAGAATGACTTAAACGACTGACTGTAAGTAAATTAAATGGACAATTAGGTACATAGAGAACAGAAATAACAGAGAGAGAAGGTAGAATTTCAACAGTACCAATTCCTTAGGATCGGGTTTGAGAACCATTGGCAGAAGTTATTGTAGGTAAGAAACTAGAGATAGAGAGGGAAGAGAAAAGATTTTTATTACCAGTAACATGATCAGACGCACCAGAATCAAGGACCCAAGGTCCAAGAGAAGATGATTGAGAGAAGCAAACAAATAAATTACTAATGTGTGCAACCGAAGCAGTAGAATCATAGTTCTGATGATTCTGATGCCACTTGAGGAAATCATCGTAGTTTGGCGGGAAGTTCTGAGGAGTAGCCATGAGTATCAGATTTAGAAAAATTGCATGGTGGTGAGTATGGTGGTGTTAAAATCCTCGGAATCGGCCAGATCGAAGGAGGCACTTTTGTCGAAAGGTCACTGAAATTAGTAACGAAGGATGGCGGTAGCAGTTAGGTGGTTACCGGAGAATTTTAAAAAGTGGGAGGAAAACTGGAGTGATGACACGGTTTGTAAAAAAAATTGTCACTGAAAGACAGTGGGTCAATCGAGTAAAATACGGCGAAGAATTGTCTCTTAGTAGGCTCTAGATACCATATTAAATTAGGAGAGACTAAGAGATATTTAGGTTAAACCGTGTATTTTGAAAAGTAACACGGAGACTTTATTACATATAGAGAGATTTCAACTAATACTATGATATAGCCGATGTGAGAATATTCTACATACAAATATTCTTGACAATATATATATATATATATATATATATATATATATATATATATATATATATATATATATATATATATATATATATATCAACATAATTAATGCTCATATCATATATTAAAATAGTCACATCTTATATTTATAATAATTCAATTTTATTTTATAAAATAATAATATCATATTTTTATAAAACAAAATCTTTTTTCTCACTTTTTCTAATCTCTCATATAATATTTTTATTTATTTATTTTTCTAAAACGAATGTAAATCTAGATATAATTTTAAAAAATTAATCATAATTCATAATAAAAAAATAGTTCCAATTATTTATAAAATAATATTTTAAAAAAACTTTTTTGTTACTTAAATTGTGTTGATGAATTTTTAATTACAATACGAAATAATAGTAAAATTGGCTATAATAAATAAATAATGAGTATATAAAAATTTAGTTGTAAAATTAAAATAAATAAAATAAAAAAGGTAAAAGAATATTTATAAATAAGTGAAAATTTATGAATTTCATTATCCACTTTATATTTTTTTTTAAATTTACAACTATATTTATTTTTTAATATTATTTTATACTCTATTTAAAAACTTATCAAGTTGTAGTTTATCATAAGTGAAAAGAATATAATTTATTAAAATAAATAAAAATAGATAGTAAAAATAGTTTAAAAATATATTTATTTTTTACTACAAGTGAAAGGTATTTATTAAAGTCATATATTTTAATTTTTGTTAAAAAATGTCGTAACTAAATTTACTTTTATTAATATTTCTTTAATTAATTTTACAATCTTTTATTGTATTTTATTTCAATAAATCATTTTACATTTGCTTAAAAAATTTTCAAGAAACAATTTATTGAAATAAATATAAAATTATTTATTGAAATAAAATTTAATAAAATAATTTAAGTAATATTAATAAGAATAAATTTAGTTATGAGATTTATTAACAAAAATAAATAAATAATTAATAAGAATATATTTGATTTTAATAAAATACCTTTCACTTTTAGTAACGAATGATATTCTTTTTAAACAATTTTTACTATCTATTTTTATTTATTTTAATAAATTATATTCTATTCACTTATGATAAACTACAAAATTTGATAGTTTTTAAATATAATATAAAATAATTACATAAATAAAGATTAAAAAACTAAAATAATGAGTGGATAGTAATTAAGTTGTAATTATGTAATATACTCATTATTATATTTTTTTTATAGTCAATTTGAGTATTATTTTGTAGTCTAATTAAAAATGCATCTACTTACTTTAAGTAATAAGAAAATATTCTAATTTTAAAAATGTTATTTTTTAAAATAATAAGAACTATTTTTTATTATGAATTATGATTATTTTTGACTGAATGATTTAAAAATTATAAAAATTATATTAATCCTTTTACATTCGCTTAAAAATTATAAAAATTAATAATTTATTGAAATGAATATAAAATTATTTATTAAAATAAAATAAAATAAAAGATTATAAAAATGATTTAGAAAATATTAATAAGAATAAACTTAGTTACGAAATTTGTTAACAAAAATTAAAATATTATATTTGATTTTAATAAAATACCTTTCACTTTTAGTAACGAATAAATATCTTTCTAAACAATTTTTACTATCTATTTTTATTTATTTTAATAAATTATATTCTCTTTATTAATAATAAACTACAAAATTTGATAAGTTTTTAAATATAGTATAAAACAATATTAAAAAGATTATATAAATAAAGATAAAAAACACAAATAATGAGTGGATAGTAATTAAGTTGTAATTAAGTTATATACTCATTATTTAATTATATATTTATTTATTTGTTTTTTATAGTCAATTTGAGTATTGTTTTGTACTCTAATGAAAAATTCATTTACTTACTTTAAGTAAAAAGAAAAGAATTTAATTTTTAAAAATATTATTTTTAAATAATAACTATTTTTTTATTATTAATTATGATTATTTTTTAAAGTTATACATATATATATATATATATATATATATATATATATATATATATATATATATATATATATATATATATATATATATATATATATATATATATATATATATATATATATATATATATATATATATATATATATATATATATATATATATATATATATATATATCAAGATGAAATAAAATCAAAGACTAATAATGAATACAACATTTGGTGTAACTAATTGATGTAATTGATCCCTCCTCATGCTATTATTATATGAGAATAAAAAGAATATTTATTGATCATTAGATTAAAATAGATGGCTCAAATTAAAAGTTTATTTTTAATATACCATATGTCTTACCTTATACCATCCTGAATCCCTTCATCTTGTCCACTGCATCATCTCCTCTAAAATCAATAATCCTTTTGAACTCTTTAAAAAATAACAGTTGCTTCATAATAAAAATCTCCATAAATCAAAACAAAAACTATAAACTCAATCTTAATAAAAAAATTAAATCAGTATGATTTTTCTTAGATCTTACAAAAATAAAAACTACTGTGAGATATATGACAACAAGCAACATTCATTAATTTTATAATAGATAATCCAATGATTATGCTTATTTAATTTATATAAATGGAATTTCTAAATGACTTATTTTTTCGAACGATAATTGCAAAATACTCAAAAGCTCTATCCCAATTTTGAAATTCTCAAGCTAATAAGTCTCAGGCCCAATCCACCATTTTTAGGACTCATTCTACTCCTTTAAATCTCAATTGTTTTTCTTCTTCTATTTTTTGTTAGTTTTCATTTTGATGCAAACGACGATTATTTTTTAAAGATTTCAAAAGGTTTATTGATTCCAAAAGGCTTATTGATTTTGGAGGAGATGATGCATTGAATAAGATGAAGAGATTTAAGATGGTATAAAATAAGACATATGATATATTAAAAATTAACTTTTAATTAGATCTATCTATTTTAATATAATGGTCAATAAGTATTTTTTTTATTCTCATATAATAATAGCATTCTCATTAGATGTTCCCATATATGGAGAATATATCTAGTGAGAATGGATAACTTAATGAAAATGTGAGAATGAATAATAACCATCCGATTTAAAAAAGAAAAATTGAGATTAAATTACGATCTACACTAAATCATGTGTTATTAAGAGGAAAGAGAAATCAGTATTAATCAAATCTTTTAATCTCAACCATTGAATATAAATCCAATGATTGTTATTACATTCTCACATTCTCATATGACTTACTCATTCTCATATATATATATATATATATATATATATATATATATATATATATATATATATATATATATATATATATATATATATATATATATATATATATATATATATATATATATATATATATATATATATATATATATATATAGGGCCGGTCCTGGCCCTTTAGAGGCCTAGGATAATTAATAAAAATGGACCCTTAACAAAAAAATTAATATAATCAAAATCGAATAAATTTTTAAAACGATATATCTAAAAAATAATATTTTCTTAAAAATATATTTAAATTAACATTAAATTTAAGTGATATTTAAAAATTTAAACAAATTATAATAGAATAAAAAATATTAAAAAGTTAAAAACTTTGTTTATTTTAGAATCACAAATTTCTAAAAAATAATTTTAAGTAATTTATAAAAACCTAAATGTCTATGTAGGTTATTTTATAATTTTAAAATAAGATCAAGTTTTAAGAATTTATATGACCAACTTTATTTGTTGAATTAAAACAATTGAATCATATGAAATATCTTAAAATATTTAATAATAATATGAGAATTTTTTTTAAAAATATTAGAAGTTATTTTTAGTTATTTTTTATAAATTAAAAGAATAATATTAACATCTAATTATTTAAATATTTATTACAAAAATGTTTTTTTTAAATAGGTGTTTTAAAATATATAAAAAACATAACAAAAGAATACAATATTTAAGATGAAATTAAAAATTAAAAATAAACAACAATTGGTTTGTTTTAAGATCACAAATAGGGTCAACTTTATCTACTACCTAACTAAGAATGAAGGATGTTTATGCACTTCCATTCTTACCCTTTCATCAAAAAAATTACACTACATAAAACTCTTTTTAGTAATTCAGTAAATATAAATGTATTATCCAATCCAATTTTTCCTTTAAGACAAGTGGCACACTCAAATTTCAAATTGCATTACTTGAACACTTTAACCGGGTAAAGGAATTATGTGTAAAAGAATTTTCCATTTCCCACACTTCTCTATCTCTTTCCTTCGTCATATGCATGTTCTCCCTCCCTTTCTCTCTCTTCTCTCACCCGCTTTCTCTCTTCCTTAAACGATTCAAACTCTAAATCAGTTGTCATCCCCTTTCTCTCTCGTCTTTGTTTCTCCCCCTTTTTCCTGGTAGTTTCGTCTTCTTTCTTTTTGTTGTATCACAATGTTGACCTTTTGCTTATTTGTATTGTTACAGGTTGACGAGGCAGTGGCTTTGGAGTCGCAGACAAACAACCCCATAGTCATCACAATTTACTTTTATGATTAGAAGATAAAGGGAGTACTACTTGACCTTGGATTCTCAACAAATTTCTTGTACTAGGATTCCTTTGAGAAGCTCCATCTAGATTTTGACAATCTTCGAACGTTCCAGGGCTTATTGGTATGTTTCTTTGGCAAGCATGTGCTGGTGCAAGGCTATATATCCCTCAAGATGATGTTTGGACTAGGCTAGAATGCAAATATGATTAAGGTTAGGAATCTAGTGGTAGATTCCCCATCCACGTACAATGGTATCATAGGGCGATCCACTTTTAACCTCTCAATGGTAAACCTTATCGTCTTGTATTTATGCACGAAGTACCTGCTCCATAATATGCTAGTTAGAGTAATCTAGAATGATCAAGAGACTACTCAATAATTCTATCGACAATCAGCGATTATGAAGGGAGGAGGTGGCCTCATTTTCCTCCCCACCACTCAGCGCATAAGGAGTGAGCATCATGGATTCAAATTCTAAGGTTGAGCTCATTAGATAAAGGATGATATTCATATAATACCTGAAGGTATTTCAAATTAGGCCTTAACATTTTTATACCACAAAACTAGGAACTTCCGTATTTAAGGATGACAAAGAATAATTGGTTGCCTTGTTAAGAAGGAAGATTAACTTGTTTTCCTAGATCCCATGAGACATACTTGTTATTGACACCAAATTGGTCTATCATTGTGTCTCCATAGAAACCACAATGAAATAAGTATCCTAAAAAAGTGTAAAATATGCAAGGATAAGAAAGCAACAATAGACGAGGAGTTCAGGAAAATAAAGGCGTTGACGTTACAAAAGGGATAAAATATCCAACTTGGTTAGCCAATGTGGTTCTGGTTCGAAAGGAATCATGTAACACGAGAGGCCGATGAGGGTGAGGAGTGGTTCCTGGGCACAAGGCATGACAATGATATGGTTAACCACATGCTTAACATACATTCTCTATTATTTCCAAGGAATCATATTTGTAAGCCTTGTGTTAAACTCTTTCATCCCTTATCTGCGTAAAATCAAAATCAAAGCATGTAAATTCCTTGGAAACGACAGAACATGACATTGCATTCATTCATGCACCCCATGCACATTCATGCATCCATAATAGGTACTCGAAGATTGGGGATTCTTATTCAAACCTGGTGTTCTCCTCAGAGGTTCAACTTGATTTCTTACTATATATGTTCAGAGATTAGTATGGGATAACCGTGGGGGATTGACCGATACGAAGATCCCGAGGGAGTTGATTGTGGTATACATGCAAGCTTTGGCCTATGGTCGGAAATCCTTCGATAAGGAAGATAATCAATTGAAGACTCGGATAAACCAGATCATGGAAGCTCTGATGATGATGTCAAAAATCTTGCACCTACTGTCGCAACAAAGTTTTTCTCTCCTCCTCATCTTTTGGGAATTACTTTCAACCATGGAGTGCTACACAATCTTGAGTTCTTGGAATATCTTATTAGCATATGTTTCCCATTTACTATTGGGTTAGACCCCATACTTTGTTACCATCTATAAATTCCCTTCTAGATCATGATACCAATGTCAGATGTGGTTACCACGCCGGGGCATCCGACTATTCGAACGGGGACACTCTCCATAGCTTTGTGTTCCCTGATTTGTTCAACAACAACCAATCTTTGTTCCCCTAGTGAATTCATGGGGTAAAGCTTTTAAGCAAATACAGAAGAAGCCTGATGAGCATGTTGATACAAGCTCACTGCATAACATCCAATTATTTCCTCTCTTGGTGGAAGTTCAATTGGAAGCTCTAATCTTTGGGGTCCTCCTCCCACAAACATCTCTTCTGATTGTGATGCACATGCTAGATGCATCCCCTATATTGAGGCATCGGGTTTTGATATTGAAAACTGCAAAGGGGTTGAAGTATAAAGTCCAGCACCTATCTGGCGTCTTTTTCAAAAGTCCAATTCCTATTTGGATAATTTCTAAGATCTTTCTCACGAGTTGGATGTCTCTATTATTCTGATAGAGGATGAATTGTATTATTTCTTTGTGGAGTAATATGCCTGGTGATGCAGTTTATATCGATTCGCTTGGTAAAGCATTCATTCGCTCTCCAGAAAGAATCTTTTATGCACATTATTCTGGGGCACCTAGCCATTCGATTTAAGATGGTATGTCATCCAGAAACAAGGTCTAAGACAGGATCGATTCAAAGACTGTTGTGTTCACATCAGATCAAAAGGGGAATTCTCTCTCCTATTTAAACGTCAAGACCGCGGAGAGTCATCAGAATGAAGAATCCCACATGGAGTCAAGTCTCATCAACGATGGCAATCATTGGTTTCTTTATCGCTTTTTCATTTGCATTCTTACTTATTTGTTTAGATATTGCTTGTATATAGAAACTTGTCTATTTTTAAATGAAAATCTTAATGCAATAAATATGCTTGTCTTGAAGTGTTATTTTCATTTTTATTCATACACTCGTTATCACTCTTTAAATGTTTTACTTACATATTGATGCCAAGTTTCCAAGTCTTATGCTTAGGTAAAGATTGGAGGGAGGATGGCGATAATCTAAAAAACACAATAACAAAAAATCTCTGGTTAGAATGCTTTTGAGTAAGACCCTGTTGACGATGTACATGCCTTGTTTCTATTCCTAAACACGAGAGATATAAGGGAGATATACCCTCGTTAACACCTCTGAGCCTTCGAAGTAGGAGTTTCTTTTCTATTTAGGAAAAACCATCATTTTAACCCTAGGGCGGGTAGTGTTCAGTTAATCTGATCAAGCGTCCAGAACTCATCAAGAGTGCGCATCCAAGGATACAACAATGGTTATCCATCAAAAGGTTGAGGAAAGTCAAAACCACAATGGTTAAACCTCATCTATCAGCAACGTGCATCAACTAACGGTATCCCAATAGGTATCTCTCGCACATTAAGAGGTCAGCAGATGATTATACAACAATGGCTACCCCTCACCTACCAAAGACTGAAACAGTCACGGTCACCTCCAACAAATCAGAAATGGTGTAAAGATCAATGAGTTGTTCAGAATGGAAATTATGAATGAAAGAAAAAACAAAAAGCCTCACTAAATTGAAATTCAATAGAACTTGTCTGGGCAAAAGCAAGAAAGAAATTGAAAAGCCTAAAAGGAGAGAAAAGGATTACCAATAAAAACCCCTATCGAGAGAACAAGGTCGTGTGATCAGACACCAAAATTAGAAGTTAGTGACTGTTGTGTCCAAGAGGCCCCAGTGGTTCCTCAACCATCGCAAACTCTTCTCAAGAGATGAATGCTTGTATCGGGTCAATTGAACATAGGAATGGAGAACATCATGGAGAATGGGTGGGCACCAAATAATTTTGAACCTTAAATCCTTTTTTCTAAAACCGTGAACCAGACCAAGTTACAATCCATAAAGAGTCCTAACTAAAGCATGGGTCAATTTGAAAGCGTGCTACAATGAGATAGAGTTTAACTGACTCCTAAGAGGTATGTTTGGATATCTGTGTTGGCCTCATACGCTTGCATTATTTTTCATAAAAAAGAATTTGCAAATGTTGCTCTCTAGCTAGTGCCTAGTTCACAACAGAGTTGTGACACCATTTTCACTCAAAGTTTTTCAAACTTCAAGACTTACATATGTGTTGCATTAGAATTATCATTCTCATAATAAACATTCTTCTGTATACAAAACAACTGATTGACATCAAGTAAGTTTACACAATGAACAATCGGTAAAGGGCTCAATCTGGTCAGAGAAGAGAGGATTGAATACTCTATTGAAGAAAGAGTCAGTTGTCACAAGAGATACGCCTTATCCCGGGGTAAGTTAACCAGTGATTCTGTCAAGAGAAAGCATCTTGGTGCTTCATAGTCTGAGTACCCTTTAGGGATCAAGTTAGCTGATTCCGCTAATCTGGGGCAATCAAGTTGAGAGTCGATCTATCCGAGTTCATCCAGATCTGAGGCATTCCCTCAAAGCTATCAATCAGAGGCTATCACGTTGATAAATCTCTTCAAGCTATCAATCAGAGGCTATCACGTTGATAAATTTCTTCAAGCTATACTTAATCAGAGGCTATCACGTCGATAAATCTTTCCAAGCTTAACTAATCAGAGGCTATCACATTGAGAAATCTTTTCAGAATTCATTCAACCTAGGGCAGTTACGTCAAGATTCGACAAATCTCTCCAAGAAAGCTGTAATCAAGAGCAGTTTATTTCATGACTCAAGACTTTGAGGCAGGCCACCTCATATCGTATTGTGGCGCGAATATTCTGGTCTTCTATTCAGCACAGATTCTTTCAGAAATCCTCCAGACAAGGGAATTTGATATCGGGACTTACAAAGTTGATCAAGCCAATTATGTTACACGAGATTACAATCAAGCTAAAAGTGTCATAATGGTCATCATGATCTAGCCGACGCACGAAGCCTCCTTCATCTATTGCAGACAATTTCAAACTTGATTCCCCAAGTGAATGCAGAAAGTTCGGAGTCGCCATTTGACTGGCACGCGCAAGTGCTCATCCTAGTGGAGTAAACGAGAGCATCCCTAATGGAGAAAACCGGGGCATTCACAAAGTTTAACTTAGGAATCCTCAGTGGAGTAAAGTGGGGCATTCACAGGTGTCCATGCCCATCTTTTACCCTCAAGTGATTCAAGAGGTTATTCCCCAGTGTGGCGTAAATTTAGAGCATGTATTGGAAGAGATCCACATGGTGTTCAGTGTCCATTCTTCGGCATATTCAGTTATACCATATTCCCAATGGTTCAGGGCATAGGAAAGTCGAGCCAGATCATCTCCTCCCTGATAATACAATTCAGAATTCAGTGGCTTACTGAAAACTCGCTTCGTCAGCAATTCAACCTCCGGCGAAGTCACCAATAATCTTCGGTATCATGAGCTCCCTAGTGCAAATTTTTATTAGTATCCCTAACAATCCTTGGTAATATAGGCTTTCAGCGCCGATATGTATTGGCATCCCTAGTGATGAGCAACACTTCTCAATGAGCCTTCGCTTTTCTCCATGAAGTCTATTTCTTTGCATTTGCATATAGTTATCATTACATAACATTGCATCCTCAAAAGCGTGTGCCGATCCATCATAATGGATCTTTGCGGTAAAATAAATTCAAACATGCATACGAAACATAAGCCAGATCAGGTACCTTACATGAAAGACCTGAATCATTCAAAGACGGTAATACATCCCTAGAAGAGGGTATCGCTTCCAAAATCCCTAGTCAGTGACCTTCACCCCTGAATTCCCAGCAAAATCAATACACCTTGTCATTCTAAACCCAATTCCCATATGGTAGTCAGTTCCCATGTAACGATCAATTCTAAACCAATTTCCCATCTGGTAGCCAATTCCCGTCTGACAAATAATTTAGTCTTCCAACACTCGTCTGTGTCAGTTTCATAAACACTCGTCTGTGTCAACTCATAAACACACATCCGTGTCAGTCCCCCAAACACTCGTCTGTGTTTAAACCTCGGCTTGATATTCATTCGTATCTTCTCTCGATACTTGTTTGTATCGATTCAAACACTCATTCATGTTTAACCTTTCCTTGATACTCATCTGTATCTTCTTTCAATACTCGTCTATATTGATTCAAACACTCATTCGTGTTTAACTTTTCCTTGATACTTGTTTGTATCTTCTTTCGATACTCGTCTATATTGATTCAAACACTCGTCCGTGTTTAACCATTCCTTGATACTCGTATGTATCTTCTTTCGATACTCGTCTGTATTGATTCAAACACTCGCCTGTGTTGAACATTTTCTTGATACTCGTTCGTATCTTCTTTTGGTACTCGTCCGTATAAATTCAAACACTCGTATGTGTTATAATTTCCTTGTATTGGTGTTGTTGCTACTTTACAAGTCCGATCTCTTCCTTGTATTGGCGTCATGCTATATTACAAGTCTGATCTCTTCCTTGTATTGGCATCACGCTATGTTACAAGTCAGATCTCTTCCTTTTATTGGCATCATGCTACCTTCAAACACTCGTCGTGTCAATTTCTAAACACTCGTAGTGTCGTAACCAATGTTTTCATCTTAGAACCTGAGATCGCTCATTGGCTAGGTTCTTCCTTAGATCATCTTAGAACCTGAAATCTCCCGTTGGCTAGGTTTTTCCTATAGATCATGTTAGAACCTGAGATCGCCCGTTGGCTAGGTTCTTCCTCAAATCATCTTAGAACCTGAGATCGCTCATTGGCTAGGTTCTTCCTTAGATCATCTTAGAACCTGAGATCTCCCGTTGGCTAGGTTTTTCTTATAGATCATCTTAGAACCTGAGATCGCCCGTTGGCTAGGTTCTTCCTCAAATCATCTTAGAACCTGAGATCTCCCATTGGCTAGCTTCTTCCTTAAATCATCTTAGAACCTGAGATCTCCCGTTGGCTAGGTTCTTCCTTAGATCACCTTAGAACCTGATATCGCCCGTTAGCTAGGTTCTTCCTTAGATCACCTTAGAACCTGAGATTGCACGTAGGCTAGGTTCTTCCTTAGATCATCTTAGAACCTGAGATCGCCTGTTGGCTAGGTTCTTCTTTAGATCATCTTAGAACCTGAGATCGCCCGTTGGCTAGGTTCTTCCTTAGACCATCTTAGAACCTGAGATCTCCCGTTAGCTAGGTTCTTTCTTAGATCACCTTAAAACCCGAGATCGCCTGTTGGCTAGGTTCTTCCTTAGATCATCTTAAAATCTGAGATCGCCCGTTGGTTAGGTTCTTCCTTAGATCATCTTAGAACCTGAGATCTCTCGTTGGCTAGTTCTTCCTTAGATCATCTTAGGACCTGAGATCACCCGTTGGCTAGGTTCTTTCTTAGATCACCTTAGAACCTCAGGTCGCCTATTGGCTAGGTTCTTCCTTAGATCATCTTAGAACCTGAGATCGCTTGTTGGATAGGTTCTTCCTTAGATTGCCTTAGAACCTCAAATCGCCTATTAGCTAGGTTCTCCCCATAGATCACCTTAGAACCTGAGATCACTTGTCGGCTAGGTTCTTCCTCAGATCATCTTAGAACCTGAGATCGCCTCTTGGCTAGGTTCTTCCTGTAGATCATCTTAGAACCTGAGATCTCCTCTTGGCTAGGTTCTTCCTGTAAATCATCTTAGAACCTGAGATCGCCTCTTGGCTAGGTTCTTCCTTATATCACCTTAGAACCTGAGATCCCCCTTTGGATAGGTTCTTCCTATAGATCTTGTCTTAGAACCTGAGATCGCCCATAGGCTAGGTTCTCCGAAAAATCACTTTCATGTTTCACCTTAGGATCGTTGGTCGCCCGTAGACCTTATTCGCTATCTTTTTGCACCAACCTTTGTCTTGTACTGGCATCATGCCATGTTGTAAGTCCAACCTTTGTCTTGTATTGGCATCACGCCGCATTACAAGTCTAATCTCCGTCTCTTCACTGAAAAATAAAAAATATTCTTTCCCCATAAGATATCACAAAAATAAATAAACACTCACACTTTCTTTCAAAAGAAATTTTCGGGATTGATATTTAATCATCTTCTACCTCGAACGTCCGAAGGAACGCACCAATCGTGCTTTCAGGTTTAAGACGATTAAATAGGAGCAGCTATAATACCCCAAATTTTCCCTACCCCTTTTACTTTCATTTGGCTTATGCAATTCTCATCTCTTGTACATAGCTCCCATTATGTCATTTTGCATGTAATGCATCATTGGTCAATAATTTGGCATGGGATTGAGGATATTGAGGAATTACGGTTTCTTTGTGCTTTTAGGCTCTCATCTTTATGCAAGCTTGGATCAACATGGTTCTCCATCAATCAGTGTTTGAGGGGTTAGAGTTTGTGTTTATGGTCATTGGGAACTTCCTCTTTTATCAAGATACTCATTTTCATCAAAAGACAAATCCACCTTTTCAAGTTACTTCAGTGAGCGAACAGATTAGGGTTGCGAGTTGTTAGGGTTTACATTTCATCATGGTTGAGTTTTCTAAATTCAATTGAAGATTCATTATGCTCCAAGCATCGTTCTTTCTAATACTTATTGCTTGGCGTACAATTTTGGTATGAATTAGAAGATGGAAATGAGTTAAGGATTCATTGAAGATGCAAGTGGATTTGGTGTAAGAATTAGATTTCAAAGTGGTTATGTCATTACTTGGATTGCAAGCCATTATGCAAGGGATGGAATAAGACTGAATCAAGTTGTTATGGATAAAGACTTTACTTATAAGGGAGTCATATATTTAAATTAGGGTTCTCTTACTAGTGGCACAACGTAGTGGTGGGCCTAATACACCATGTCACTCGGGATCGATGTTTCCTCATTGATTATGAAGGTATTTATTTCAAGTTCAAGCATGGCTACTTATGTTGCTATACATCACAAAGGGAGCATGCAGAACCAATCTTGAACCAAGTCTTATAGAAGTCCCTTTCATTCTTACCATGGAGTGTTTGGCATTACAGGAATAACAGAATCATGATTATGCTTGGCATTTACACCATTAAAGGAGTATTCAAAGTTAAGTTCCATGGAAAATATAAAAGACAATACTTTGAGCGCTTGAGAAAATTGATATTGAATTCAAGAGATTTCATGCTCCTAATTTCATCACACTACCGAACTGTCAGCAGAGTTCAATTTGAAAGAAAAGAAAGAAATAGGTGAAGCTTCTCCATTAGAATCCAAGTTCCATACAAGAGTTATTCAAGAAGAAGTACACAATTTAAAATAAGCTTTTAGAAGGAAAGGATTACAAGATACTATTCTACAAAGTCTAAACAACAAATTGTTAAACATCATTGTGATCGGTGGATCTGGAACTGACTGTTTAACGCTGGTTCGCGAAATGTCGCGGAAGCAAGAGTCACCACCATCTTTTATTTTCTCCAAAGGGAAAGGACAAAAGCACAGAAAAATTCCTTATAGGGATAGTTTCTCGGTTTGGGAGGTAGATTTATAGAAAGGGAAGGTGTTAGCACCCTTTCTATCCATGGTTATCCATGGGCTCTTAGATACTTGCTCATTGTGTTTTCAAAATTGTTTGTTTGCTTTTCAACTGTGGGTTTAAAAAAAGTTTCTTTGAAAATTTCAGTTCGACTCTTGTATCAGTCCTCGAGAGTGTTTGAAAAATTGCTTTCGAAAGCTTTTTGAAAGTGTCGGTGTGAAAAGAGTTTTTTTTTTATTTTTGTTTTGAAATTAGAGCAAGTATCTACGAGTCGTCTACCTACCCTAAGGAATTCGTCTGTGTAAATGTCCTTAAAGTAGTGCCATCCCACCATTGAGAGGTAGGTAGCACCACTGTTGGAGGTGTTCGGGTCAATTCGAGGGTTCGGGACATGGTGATCACCAGAGCAATAGGAAGACACCTTAGAAGCTACCCTCATGCCATGTTCATGGACATGAGGACTTACTAAAACATCCTCTACTCGTCGACCACCTTTCGAGGGGCAAGGCAACAATGAGGCGCACCCTAGGGGTGGTGTGTGATTTGTGTGCCATTTTCAGATATTTTTGTCTTGTCATGTATTAGTGATCTACGCTTTTGCTTTTATTTTGGCATTCATTCTTTCATGCAAATTATTAGCAGTTAAAAGATGCGGAATTAAAAGTCCTACGCTATTACAAAGGCGCGGGTCTACATCGCCAAATTAATCCAAGACCCGATTTGAATAAAATAATAAAAAAAATAATGCGGAAAGATAAATGTCTAATTAATCTATTACACGGCTTTGGGGCAGTTACATTTATATTCACAAAAATAAATAAAAATAAAATGCGAGAAGAAGTAAAATCGGGAATGCGAGGGCGTTGGACCCTTTTAAAGAAATTAAATTACAAATGATAAATTAAGTTAAATGAGAAAAGGAAATTATTTTTTGAGTTTTTTGTATTTATGGAATTAAGAAAATTAAATGAAATTAAAACCCTAATTCTAAACTATTTTTAATTTATTAAAAAAAATATTTAAATTTAACCTAGTTTTAACCTAATATTTTAATGGCAAATTTATTTACAAAATAAATAATTAATTATTAATAATGGTAAAAAAGAAAAAAAAGGAATAAAAGTATAAAACCCTAATTCTACATTTTTTAGTTTATTAAAAAAAAGCATTAAAATTAAACCTAGAATTGAAGCTAAATTAATTAATAAAATTTATTTACAAAATAACATTAAATAAAATATATTTTTATTTTTTAATATCATTGACTACCCTCAATCGGTCATAACTCCAGCATCGCAATCTTTTCTTGTAGCTAGAACCATCACGAGAGTTTAGCCTCAATGGGCGTAGCATACTGCTACTGTTCTAATGGCCAAGTTGTATCATTTAAGGTTCTAAGGTCTGTTGGTGCTTAATGACTCCTCAGAAGACCCATATTATCCTCGTTGCAACACAAGGGATATCGGTACAGACCAAGGTGCCACACCAACGTAGCCACTACTTCACCCGTGTCGGTCTACGCCGGACAGGTCCCTCACAACTTATGCTACCTAAACAGGGTATCCCCAGATCCGGGTTAGGATCTATGTAACTCCCATGCAACCCACAATTTAAAGCAAACAAGTCAATACAATTGAAAACACAGTTATGAACTATCCTAAGGTACACCTCACTTTATAAAGCATCCCCAGCAGAGTCGCCAGTTCTGTGATCGGTGGATCTGGAACTGACTGTTTAACGCTGGTTCGCGAAATGTCGCAGAAGCAAGAGTCGCCACCGTCTTTTATTTTCTCCAAAGGGAAAGGACAAAAGCACAGAAAAATTCCTTATAGAGATAGTTTCTCGGTTCGGGAGGTAGATTTATAGAAAGGGAAGGTGTTAGCACCCTTTCTATCCATGGTTATCCATGGGCTTTTAGATACTTGCTCATTGTGTTTTCAAAATTGTTTGTTTGCTTTTCAACTGTGGGTTTATAAAAAGTTTCTTTGAAAATTTCAGTTCGACTCTTGTATCAGTCCTCAAGAGTGTTTGAAAAATTGCTTTCGAAAGCTTTTTGAAAGTGTCGGTGTTAAAAGGGTTTTTTTTTATTTTTGTTTTGAAATTAGAGCAAATATCTACGAGTCGTCTACCTACCCTAAGGAATTCGTCTGTGTAAATGTCCTTAAAGTAGTGCCATCCCACCATTGAGAGGTAGGTAGCACCACTGTTGGAGGTGTTCAGGTCAATTCGAGGGTTCGGGACATGGTGATCACCAGAGCAATAGGAAGACACCTTAGAAGCTACCCTCATGCCATGTTCATGGACATGAGGACTTACTAAAACATCCTCTACTCGACGACCACCTTTCGAGGGGCAAGGCAACAATGAGGCGCACCCTAGGGGTGGTGTGTGATTTGTGTGCCATTTTCAGATATTTTTGTCTTGTCATGTATTAGTGATCTACGCTTTTGCTTTTATTTTGGCATTCATTCTTTCATGCAAATTATTAGCAGTTAAAAGATGCGGAATTAAAAGTCCTACGCTATTACAAAGGCGCGGGTCTACATCGCCAAATTAATCCAAGACCCGATTTGAATAAAATAATAAAAAAAATAATGCGGAAAGATAAATGTCTAATTAATCTATTACACGGCTTTGGGGCAGTTACATTTATATTCACAAAAATAAATAAAAATAAAATGCGAGAAGAAGTAAAATCGGGAATGCGATGGCGTTGGACCCTTTTAAAGAAATTAAATTACAAATGATAAATTAAGTTAAATGAGAAAAGGAAATTATTTTTTGAGTTTTTTGTATTTATGGAATTAGGAAAATTAAATGAAATTAAAACCCTAATTCTAAACTATTTTTAATTTATTAAAAAAAATGTTTAAATTTAACCTAGTTTTAACCTAATTTTTTAATGGCAAATTTATTTACAAAATAAATAATTAATTATTAATAATGGTAAAAAATAAAAAAAGGGAATAAAAGTATAAAACCCTAATTCTACATTTTTTAGTTTATTAGAAAAAAAGCATTAAAATTAAACCTAGAATTGAAGCTAAATTAATTAATAAAATTTATATACAAAATAACATTAAATAAAATATATTTTTATTTTTTGTCTTTCTGATTTTTTATTATTTTTTAGGTTAAAGAAAAAAATTAATTTAAAGAATTAAACTAAAACTAAATAAAACAAATAAAATAGAAAAAATAAAGAGAATGAAAAATGCAAACCAATGGGGGGTGTTGACCCCAATTTGGAGGTTATGTTGTGAGCAATCTGGCCCATTTATTGGAGGCCTGGTTGACTTTTGGTGGTCACGTGTAGGCCCTTGGACTGAGGTGCACCATGGAACTCACATCTTGGCTTTTGGATTGATCTCAGTGGCCATGTGGCAAGCACCAGCGCTGGACGTTTGGTGGACTTCAAGGCATGTTAGGCACCTAATCACATTGTAAGGAAAAATAGAAAGAAATATGGGGGACCTGGGGATCGAACCCAGGTCCCAAGGTTTGCAAATGCTCTTCTCCACCAACTGTGCCATTCAACGCATTCGTAAGTATTACACAAAACAAATATAATGAATAATACGTCACACTAATGGTAAAACGCGCTAAAAATTCAAACGATCCAATCATGAGAGGGCACGCCAGCTTCTTCTCCATTGTACCTGTAATCAGAAAAGAGATAGCGGGGGTTTTAAACCCCCACTAAATATGCCTTGCGAAAAATAGCGATTACGCCATGGTTGCTCATAAATTGAGCGCGACATGGTGGTTGTGTTCGTGTGAAGGTCGTGAGTTCAGTGGTCCAGGTCTTGTTGGCCAATTTTTCCCCAAACGCAAAGCCCTAATTTTACAGCTTTGAAAACCTAACAAGCTCCAATGGTAACTTTGCATATAGGCTATGAAAACTCAATTAAACCATATCAATAGACTCAGAAGGTCCATGTTAGTATAAAACAACAATCAAAGTGTATGAAAAATGTCAAGAAATTCAGATACGATTATGCATAAAGTATGAGAAATTTTGACTTTGTTATACCACTTCTTGATGCGTGGGGACTGGAAAATAATGCAGAAAGCTTCCTTGATGCCTTGGCAAGCTATTGGAATCCTTATTTCGCTTTGAATTGTCCTCTAATGCAGTTTTCAGTTTTGACTTTTTCACCAAAAATTGCAAAGTGTGTATGAGTTTTTAGGCGCAGCTTCAAGGGTGTTGTGATTAGGTTTAGCATTCTGTATATGTATGGGACGAATTAGGGTAAGAATTTGAGTCAAAAAGCCTTTGCATTGATGAACCAAATATTTGATTTCCATGGGATCTTTTCAAATCTTTTTCATGTGTTTTTGATACCAATCATGGCCAAACCTTTCCCAATTGGGTGTGCACGAATCTTGAGATTTTATTGGAGAGAATATGCTGCAAAAAAGTGATTAAAAAACATGGTTTTCTATTTTTGTCATATTTTATTTCATTAAATGAATTAATAGTGATTAAAAATTCAAATAAATAATAAAAAATGGTGAAATAATTTCCCTTTGGGCCAAATGGTCGTGCATAACCTTTGGATGATGATTCTTGGAAGAAAATGTGGCCCATTAGCAATTTTGAGGCATTTGAAGCAAAGTTGACTTTTCAAAATTCCCAAAACATTTCCCAACTTCCACAAGGCATATCTTGCTCAATTTTTAAGCTTTGATCATGTTCTTGGACATTTTGGAAAGGTCTTGAAGTCCTCTAACCAATTCCTTTGGTCCCATGTCATTTTGATTTACCAATCTCAAGTTATGGTGTTTGACTTAAAGTGCCTTTTTGTTGACTTTTGAAAATGACCTATAATGTTGAAATTGATAACTTTTTGTGAGAGCATTTCTTGAACTTGAAGTGTGAAGAGGAGTTTTAGGAAATTTCATTCTCTTCAAAATGAGCTTTGGATGGAATTTTTATTATAAACCATGTGGAAGTTATGCCTTGGTCAAGTTACAGTTGACTTTTTCAACTGTCCAAATATGGAAACTTTTGCATCTTGAGACTTTTTGAGCCATGCCTTGAGAATCATGATCAAGAATTGATAAAATGATGTTTGTGGCTTCAAAATAAGATGTTGACCAAAAATTTGGAATTTTGACTATCAAATGACCATTTTGCCCCTACAGTTGACTGTTGAGCAATTAGGGTTTTTGACTGTGCAATTTTGTGCTGTAAGTCTTGAAACTTGACATGTGGATGCTTGACCATGTTTGTAGGCATGTGGGACTTGTTTGCACCCTTGGAAACTTCAATTTCTTTGCCAGAACCAAAACCCTAGTTTTTGACTGTTAGGAGGCCCTTGAACTGTGCAACCCTTGGGGAGATTTTGAAGCTTTGACTTGGCAAATCTTGAAGAATATGGGAGGGAAAATTTTGGGGTACAACAATCATATATAACTTCATGATTCTTCCATAGTCTTCATGCCCCTGACTTTTATTCTCTTGATTAAATTTTCATTCTTCAGGGCCAAACTTCTACTTGCTTCAATGATATTCCAATTTGCCAATGACCTGAGTATTAATTCACATAAACTGCATAAGTAAACAAAAAACAACATCTGCACTAAACAGAATCATTTCCTATAAACTATAAAAACCCATCTAGCAATATGTGTTCAAAATTAAAACATGGCAAGCTTACTAACAGATTTCGGGTAATAGCTCGATAAACGGAAGGAAAATAAAGAGGGTTCAGAACTCAGAAAATTAGAAATAACAGAATTAAAAGTAATAGAAAATTGTTTTTATCTATAGCTACCCTACATAACATATTCAACGACCGATTTTCCAGCTCACCCAATTGTTCAGCAAAATTAACAGAATTCCTAAACTAACTTAATCAAAAACTGATGATTCCAAACCGAATTACCAAACCGATTTCTAACCAATTTCAGACTACTTCTAACAGCTCATAACAGAACCAGTTCACCATTCAGTCAGAGAAAATCAAGGAGAGGAAACTCACCAGAAAAACCTCTAGTTGATCTTTCTGTTTTCTGTTTTCATCACTTTCAAAGCCCCTGCAAAACAAATTCAGAACAGATGATCCAAAACCAAACACAATTGTTTTCTATAACCAATCTCTAACTGATTTCATAACTAACTGTTACAACATAAATAACAAAAACAGGATGTAACTAACTTCTCAAACTCCTAACCTATTCCCAACCGTTTTCTAACCAATGTCCCAATCTTCCTAACTAACTCCTATATCTAACTAACAGAATTTTTATAGCTCACCCTAACTTTTTCTAACAAACTCATATTATTATATAATAGAAGGATTCAGTGGTGAGTGGGGGGATTCCATTTTTTACAAAATCACATAGATTTTATAGAGCTATCATTAATCAAGAATCACAGAGAAAAATCGGAGAAATTCACAGACTTATCATTATTCAGAAATCACAGAAGAATAGAAAACTCACCTTCATAATTCTTCACTCCCTTGGAGAATCATACCAAAAAATCTCCCTGCAAATCCTACTGTGCATCATCAATCAAGTACTACACACAATGCTCATAGAAAAAAACGCGTCGCAGAATAAAACACAAAATAACGAAGCAATTCAAAATAAGAAAATAATCGAGACAAGAAGAAGAATAATTGGTAGAAGCAGAACAAGATCAAGAAGAATTTGAAGCCTATCACCTGAAGTAAGCATATCACTGATTGTTGAGTTTCTTTTCAATTTCGTCTTGAAGCATTCACAACAGGCACTAGAATGATTCTAAGTTCTGGTGGTAAGCCTTGAGCTCTTCTCAACTATTCATCATCTCTGCTTCATCTTATTAGATCCCATAAATAAGGGAGACAGAGGCACAAACGGTGACGCTATGGCGATAAGAGTTTAGCCAGGGTGGTGAATCAATTAGGAAAGAAGAAGAGGGAGGAGGATAACAGATTTCTAACAGAAAATCAGATCTCAATTTTCTCCCTGCAACTTCCTCTGCACTCCCTCTTTCACCATCAACTAAAACTCAACCTCCAATTCACATTCATCCTTCTTTTCAATTTGCGGCATCTTCTTCAATCTTCATCCTTCTCTACAATGGGCCTAGCGCCTAGGGCCTAGCACCAAATCCTAGCACCAGATCTGATCTATACACACCTCTGTTTTTAGGTCCAATACCCTCCACTGTTTCAATTTCTTATTAATTTTATTTCAATGTTTTACATAGTTTTTCTTTTCTATTAATTTGTACATGTTATTCCTTTTCACAATGAACATGATAAAAATTCAAAATATTAGAATATAATCTTAATTCTTTTATTAACTTTGTTTGTTGTTATTTTAGCCATGTTTTTGGTAGATTTTAATGTCAATTTTGTGTTAGATTTTGAAATAAGAAGAGATTGGTTGAAGAGTCTCAAGAAGTTTTCAAAATAAAGTTGAGAGTGCAATCTTCACCATGGAGGTTTTTTGTTAGAATTTTCTCATCCGAGTAAACATGTATAAGCCGACTCTATATCCATGACTTGAAAGGTGATATAGAACATGTGCGGACCGATCTTGATGGGAAGGTTTACTTCTCTGAATAATGTACTATGAGAACCATCGACAACTTTGACTATCGTGGAACTTGGTTTTATCACAACATCGTCTAGTGTTAACTTCATCAGGCTAGATTTGGGTAACACATTGAGGGTAAAACTGGTACTGGTAAGTACCCTGGATAGACTCGTAGTACCTATCTGTATTGAAATGTGTAATGCTTGATTGTGAGCTCAGCCTTATGGAGGTAACTCATTATCATTGGAACCAAAATAGGACCCAAACATCAGATTTACTACCACATTATCGAATTGGTTCACAATGATTTCTCCTGCAACATGAGCGGAACTTAAAACTTTCATCAAAGAATCCTGATGCACTTTTGAATTGATGAGTAATGAGAGTATGGAAATCTTGGCTGAGGTTTGGTGAAGTTGATCCACTACCCTATAGTCACTTCTCTTAATTATCTTCAAGAATTCATCGGCCTCTTGATCGGTGAATCTTTTGTTTGCAAGCTGTTGATTCACCTCTTCTACCGCTTTTCCTTTTTATTTTGTCAACAAGTTATTTTTTTTTCCAACACATTGTCATTCTTCTCCAATGGTTTAGTTCCTTACACCCAGCCACTACGGGTTATGCCCCCTGCCCTTGCTATATTTGAAATTGTAGGTTCTTGACTTGATGATGGCTCACATTCCTGTTTAGAGTCATTGACGTATACATCTGGATCATAACTCCATGGTACTTCCTTGTCACTTTTGTAAGGGATATGAGATGGCCCTTTAATTACCATCGTAGTCTTTGGCACTATTGGTATTTTCAGAGTTTGTTTTATCGTAGGGGTTTTTGTTGAATCTCCCCACGGGATCACGAGAGTCTTATTGTCATGATTTAGCTTTTGATAAGGAATTAACAATGGTTTATTCACATTTCCTTCAATTGTTGCTATATACTTAATTTCAGGGTATGGTCTGAATTGGACTATCCCCTGATCCACAAATTGTTGTAAGGTCTTTTCAAACACTTCGTTATGCTCAAGAAGGAATCAACATTCCAACAAATATTATTTCAGTAGATTTATCGGAGGCTTTGCTTGTTTGCCCGCCCCATAGTCGGTGACTACTTCGATCGCATTTATTGCCGGACCACCATGCAGATGCATGGGGTTTAATTTGATGTTTGGATTTTCGAAGGTAATATCTTGGGCCTCCAATAAATCTTGAACCTCATGCCTAAAGGCCCAACATTCTCTAGGGTATGGCCTGGAGAATTTGCATGATATTCACATCTAGCATTGGCGTCGTATCTTGGTGGGAGTGCCCCAGCTAGTGGAGCTAGAGGTTTGAGCTCTACCAAAGACGCTTTGACTAAGTGTTGTAATAGTTGGCTATGTGGCATAGGGAGGGGATCAAACTTCCTCAGAGGTCTGTCAAACTTATTCTGTTGCTGTTGCTCTCGCGGAATCATCAATGGTTGTTGCGCCCTTGGTTGTGAAGCCACAACATTAACTTCGCCTTCCTTCCTTTTTGTAAAATTAAGGACCAGCCTCTTTGTATTGAAAGGGGCATTTGATGACCCCTTTGAATCTTTCCGTTCATTATTCTTGTCTCAATCCTTTCTCCAATAGTTACTAAGTTAGAAAATCCTGAAGATATGTTTCCTACCATATTTTCATAGTATACCCCTTGTAGGGTTCCCATGAACATGTCGACTATATCTTTCTCTAGAAGTGGTGGTTGTATACAAGATGTTATCTCCCTCCACCTTTGAGCTTTCTCTTTGAAGGACTCTTCCTTCTTTTGGGATAAGTTCTGGAGTTGTGTGCGGGTAGGCTCCATATCCAGGTTGTATTTATACTGCTTCAGGAACGCATTGGCAACATCTTCCCACGTTTTTATATGTGTTCTTTTATTAGGATTTCCTCAAGCTGGTATCCTTGTAACAAGGTAGATAAGTGGTGTCTAACACCTTCTTTTCGTCTAATCAATTTGTGCTATCTATTTTAATCTAATGGTCAATAAGTATACTTTTTATTCTCATATAATAATAGCATTCTCAATAAATAAATAAACACACACACACATACACACACAGACACACAGATATATATATATATATATATATATATATATATATATATATATATATATATATATATATATATATATATATATATATATATATATATATATATATATATATATATATATATATATATATATATATATATATATATATATATATATATATATATATATATATATATATATATATATATATATATATATATATATATATATATATATATATATATATATATAGAATATTTATCGATCATTAGATTAAAATAGATGGCTCAAATTAAAAGTTCATTTTTAATACCATATGTCTTACCTCATACCATCCTAAATCCCTTCATCTTCTTCACCGCATCATCTCCTCCAAAATAAACAATCCTTTTAAATTCTTTAAAAAATAAAAGTCCCTTCATAATTAAAATCTCCATGAATCAAAACAAAAACTATAAACTCAATCTTAATAAAAAAATTAAATCAGTACAATTTTTCTAAGATCTTACAAAAATAAAAACTGTTGTAATCTATATGACAACAAGGAACATTTATTAATTTTATAATAGATAATCCAATGATTATGCTTATTTAATTTATATAAATGCAATTTTCCAATGGATTATCTTTTCGAACGATAATGGCATAATACTAAAAAACTCTATCCCAATTTTGAAATTCTCAAGCTAATAAGTTTTAGGCTCAATCCACAATTTTAGGACTCATTTTACTCCTACAAATCTCAGTTGTTTTTTTCTTTCATTTCCATATATATATATATATATATATATATATATATATATATATATATATATATATATATATATTATTGATCATTAGATAAAAATAGATGGCTAAAATTAAAAGTTCATTTTTAATATATGTCTTACCTCATACCATCCTAAATACCTTGATCTTCTCCATTGCATCATCTCCTCCAAATTCAACAATCCTTTTGAATTCTTCAAAAAATAACAGTCCCTTCATAATTAAAATCTCCATGAATCAAAATAAAATTATAAACTCAATCTTAAAAAAAAACTAAATCAGTACGGTTTTTCCTAAGATGTTACAAAAATAAAATATACTGTAAGTTATATGACAACAAGGAATATTTATTAATTTTATAATAGATAATCCAATGATTATGCTTATTTAATTTATATAAATGAAATTTCCTAATGGATTATTTTTTCAAACGATAATGGCATAATACTAAAAAACTATATCCCAATTATTAAATTCTCAAGCTAATAAGTCTCAGGCTCAATCCATATTTCTAGGACTCATTTTACTCCAACAAATCTCAATTGTTTTTTTCTTCTAGTTTTTTCTAGTTTTTATTTTGATGCAAATGAGGATTATTTTTTAAATATTCCAAAAGGCTTATTGATTTTGGAGGAGATGATGCACTGAAAAAGATGAAAGAATTTAAGATAGTATGAGATAAGACATATGATATATTAAAATTCAATTGTTAATTTGTGCTATCTATTTTAATCTAATGGTGAATAAATATTCTTTTTATTCTCAAATAATAATAGCATTCTCATTTCCATATATATATATATATATATATATATATATATATATATATATATATATATATATATATATATATATATATATATATATATATATATATATATATATATATATATATATATATATATATATATATATATATATATATATATAATATTTATTGATCATTAGATAAAAAAAGTTGGCTAAAATTAAAAGTTTATTTTTAATATCATATGTCTTACCTCATACCATCCTAAATCACTTGATCTTCTCCACTGCATCATTTCCTCCAAAATCAACAATCATTTTGAATTCTTTAAAAAATAACAGTTCCTTCATAATTAAAATCTCCATGAATAAAAAAAAAATTATAAACTCAATCTTAATAAAAAAACTAAATTAGTACGATTTATCCTAAGATCTTACAAAAATAAAATCTACTGTAAGTTATATGACAACAAGGAGCATTCATTAATTTTATAATAGATAATCCAATGATTATGCTTATTTAATTTATATAGATTCAATTTCCTAATGGATTATTTTTTCGAACGATAATTGCATAATGCTAAAAAACTCAATCCCAAATTTGAAATTCTCAAGCTAATAAGTCTCATGCTCAATCCACCATTTTTAGGACTCATTTTACTCCTTCAAATCTCAATTTTTCTTCTTCTATTTTTTGCTAGTTTTTATTTTGATGCAAACGACTATTATTTTTTAAAGATTCCAAAAGGCTTATTGATTTTGGAGGAGATGATGCACTGGAAAAGAAGAAGTGATCTAGGATGGTATGAAGATATTAAAAATGAAGTTTTTATTTGAACCATCTATTTTAATTTAATGATCATTAAGTATTCTTTTATTCTCATATCCATATATATATATATATATATATATATATATATATATATATATATATATATATATATATATATATATATATATATATATATATATATATATATATATATATATATATATATATATATATATATATATATATATATAATAATAATAATAAAAAGAATATTTATTGATTATTAGATTAAAATATATGTCTCAAATTAAATGTTTATTTTTAATACCATATATCTTACCTCATACCATCCTAAATCCCTTCATCATCTTCACCGCATCATCTCCTTCAAAATCAACAATCCTTTTGAATTCTTTAAAAAATAACAGACTCTTCATAATTAAAATTTCCATAAATCAAAACAAAAACTATAAACTAATCTTAATAAAAAAAACTAAATCAGTGTGATTTTTCTAAGATCTTACAAACATAAAAATAGTTGTAAGCCATATATGATGCACCGGAGAAGATGAAAGAATTTAAGATAGTATGAGATAAGACATATGATATATTAAAAATCAATTTTTAATTTGTGCTATCTATTTTAATCTAATGGTCATTAAGTATTCATTTTATTCTTATATAATAATAGTATTATCATTTCCATATATATAATAAAAAGAATATTTATTGATCATTAGATTAAAATAGATGACTCAAATTAAAAGTTCATTTTTAATACCATATTTCTTACCTCATTCCATCCTAAATCCTTTCATCTTCTTCACTGCATCATCTCCTCCTAAATCAACAATCCTTTTGAATTGTTTAAAAATAACATTCCCTTCGTAATTAAAATCTCCATGAATCAAAACACAAAATATAAACTCAATCTTAATAAAAAAACTAAATTAGTATGATTTTTCTAAGATCTTACAAAAATAAAAACTACTTTAACCTATATGACAACAAGGAACATTCATTAGTTTTATAATAGATAATCCAATTATTATGCTTATTTAATTTATATAAATGTGATTTCCTAATGGATTATTTTTTCGAACGATAATTGCATAATACTTAAAAACTCAATCTCAATTTTGAAATTCTCAAGCTAATAAGTCTTGGGCATTGGTATTTAATCATCTTCTACCTCGAACGTCCGAAATTCATACGTCAATCGTACAATCAGGTTTAAGACGATTAAATAGGGGCAGTTGTAATACCCAAAATTTGTCTTAACCTTCCATTTTTATATATCTTATGTATATCATTTTATTTGTACGCATTACCCTCCATTAGGTTATCTAACACATCATGCATCATTAACCAATAAATTTGGCATGGGATCAAGGACACTGATGAATCAGGGTTTCTTTGTGCTTTTAGGCTCTCATCTTCATGCAAGCTTGGGTCAACATGTTTCATCAATAATCATGGTTTGAAGCTAGGGTTTTGGTTAAGTGTTTGTGGATTTCTTCTGCATCAAGATACAAGGTCATCTCCATCCAATTTCATCAAGGCTCGGTATTCGGAATCAATGGTCATGGGGTTAAGGGTCCACTTAGGCATTAGGGTTTCTTCTTTCTTTCACATGGTTTGGTTCCAAGCCAAAGCTTTATACTCAAGATTATCTGGTGAATCTATTTAGACTTGGATATATGTCATCTAAAGTTATTCTCATTGTTGTTTACAATACAAGTTATCCCAAGATATCATCCAAGAAACCATGAGCTAGAGCATGGTGAGTCTACAAACATCATCTTTTTGTGCTCATCATTATCACTTGATTAGGGTTTATTTCCCCAATTAAGTGTTATTCAATAGGATTTTCGGTGGAGCTAGTTCATCAATCGACATCATCATCTCAGGGCTTCAGCCAAGGGTTAAAGGGCAAGTTGGAGAAAAGATATTTTTATCCGTAGTCAATAAAGGTTTGTGAAAAAGAAGCTCTTCATTATGAAATACAAAGAAGCCTTCATTCAAGAACGACCTTATTATATGAGCTACGAATCAAGGTTTTACCAATCTATCATCCATCAGTTAAGGTTTTGAGTATCAATGTTAAAAGGTAGTTCCTTCAGTCAACAGTTACTTCAAGCGCAATGCATTATGAAAAGTGGACCATTAAGGGATGTTAACTTTCATTACTTAGTCAAAACCGGTCCATTAAAGTTGCTAGGGTTACAAGTCATAACTTTGGAGTTTGAGCAAGAAAATGAGGCACTACATGGTATTGTCTTAAAGGTATTTCAAATTAAAGATCTTTTGATAAATTTATGACCAAATTCCACATGAACTTCATATACTCTCCTATCATGGTTCATCCAAGATCAATTCAATTGAAAAAGTTAGAGGAAAATAAATTTGAACTTCATAAATGAGAATGAAGGATGTTGTTAGAAATCCAAAGAGCATAACTTCGTTCAAGGTTTGCAAGGTACAAAAATTATCCATTCAATTACACTTGGAAATTACATGAAAGAAATATTATATCAAGATATTTTGGAGCCTATGTTTACTAATTTTCAAGCTGCCACACACTCCTCCAAATTTCTCTTTCCCTTTCTTCATGGACAAACTAGCTCAAAGCTATGGCTGCAACACTTGTTTGGATTTGCCTATTCCAGTTTAGACTTGTAGCGAAAACAACACATCAAATACAACACATACCTACTACATCATTAAAACACCATGACAAAACCCCATGCTTATATTCTTACAATGTAAATCAAGCCCGTACCATGCCATATTCACAACAAATACAAAAATAAACCAGTTCATCCATGCATCAATTAATAAAACCAGTTCAGAGAATAATCATACCATATACCAGTTGTGCCAAAAATCAGGAAACATCAGAAAATGTAAAATCAAGAAAGTACAATAGAAAATCAATTCAGCCATGTCCTAATTGCTAAACCATGCCCACGAGTCAAAAATTAAACTAAACATTCTAACAGAAAAAATCAATAAGAACTAATTGTCCTAATCGATTTCGACAGCTCAACAATAACTAATAAATTTCTAATTTCATAATTAACATCTAACAGAACTTTCTAGCTCAGCTCTGACCTCCTAACTGCTTCTAAGAAACTTCTCGCAGAGGCATATAACATAAAACCTAATTGTTTTCTAGGAGGATAGAATAGAATTTTACCTGGAAATGGCTTGATTCTTCAATCTTGGAGAATCACACCAAAAGATCTCTGAAAATTATTCATGCTTCCTTCATCGTTCTTCAATCAGTTTCACAAAATCCTCTCCCATTCATCTCTCTGTAATCTTCACTCTCTGTAATCTTCCCGCAACATTCACCATCTCCATCATTTATTCTCCAATCTACTGCAACGATATCATCAACTCTTCAACCACCTTTATTCTCTGCAACTCTTCTCAGTATCCGCATTGCATCAATAATAGAGACTCTGCATCGCATCAACAACATCAATTCCGCAGAATCATTATCTTCATCAACGTTGCAAGATCAGAATCTTCACTAAAATAGCAAGAACGTATTAATTCTTCATCGCACATCCTTCACCAGGTAACAGAAAAACACCAAAATGAAAAGAAGAAGAAGGAAAAGAAGCGGAAGAAGAAGATAGCATTGATATACCTGTCGATTTCTGGTTCCGATATAAGCACCTTCAAAGAGCCATTGGAGCGTCTCTGGTTGGTAAGCTTCACATTCGTAATTCTCTTCATGTATCAACTCATTTTTTGCTATCATAAAGCTCTTCGAAACTGAACTTGGTGAATCGACGCCTCAAATGTTTTTCTACACGCTTGAATCCCTTTTGAGAATATTAAGGACAAACTTGATAAGAACAGATCAGAAGGGATGAGAACACGGCATAGGCAACGATGAGAGATTTGAGTTATGTTGAGCACACAGAGATATGAGCATCGACGGTGCTGTTAAGAGCGATAATGAAGATGAAGAAGCCACGAGCGGAATCAGAGAATCAAAAAACGCGATCATGTTGTGCGGATTGTTGGAGAAGGGTTGATCCGCCGCACCGTGTTTGTATTGATACAAGAGTGAAGAATACTTCTTCGTGAAGCCTGAAGGCCACAACAAGTTAACCCTAACATCTCATGGAAAAACGCACGCGTTTTGTTCGTTCCTTTTATATTTTTTTGTTATATTGAATAAACTGTTTTTTTCTATTTTTTTAATGATAAAAAAACAATAATAAATGTTGTGAAGGTATGGGCCAAATCCGTGAACTCCTTAGGCCCATTCAATGCTTTTTTCTTTTGAATTGAAGCTAGTTAAACAAAAAGCAGCTTGTAGAATATTGTGTTTTCTACTGGGTCTCGCTTGCCACCATGCCATCAAGCCCTTGTACTTTTTGATAGGCCGAATGAGTTAAACAACAAAAATAGCATTGGACTCTACTGACTGGGGATGCGCCTGAGTTACTGCCATACCCCCTGGATTTCAATTTTCATCCCCTTGACTCTTTCTAATTGTTTTAGAACTTTCCCTTAAGTTTTTCTATATTTTTTTAAGACAAAAATTATAAAATCAATAAAACTTATTAAAACTTCTTAGTTGATTTTAGGAATAAATTCTTTAGTTTTCGATAGAATTTTCCGCACATAAAAAACTTATAAAAATAATTTTTCTTTTAGGTTTCTTATTAATATTTTCACACCATTGTGCCTTGTTGTTTTTGACGCGTTTGTTCATTGTGCAATGTACATTTTGGTGGTTTCGATCATGTAACATAACAAGTTGTTATGTGGTCGAAGCATATGGCTTATGCTCGCTTCTGATGCGACACGCCTTATTTCTCACCGTCCTGAGAAATTCATATCACATTATATGTTGTCGAGATACATGTGATATTTTGTGATATTTTATACGGGAACTTTTGATTACGCGTTGCATTCGCAAGATGCGTTTGCTTTTATCTTAGTTGGATATCGTTTTTGACTTTGTTTGTTTCTTGGTGAAGCTTGCTCGGCGCGTACTCCCTGTTTCTCCATTGCTTTCATCTGCTTTCGATGATCCGCTTACTTTTGGTAGTCGCCGCTACTACTTTTATATTTTTCCATACTTTATCGTATTTCTTTACTTCTTTCCTTGCCATGAGAAGTAGGAATAGATATTTATGATGGGGATCTCTGTTGTTGATCATGTAAGGAATCCCTCTGATTTATTTAAAGATTCGTTTAGGGCAATTGTGCATTATGTGGATTATGTATGCTATTTGTGTTTGTTTAAAATCCTATCTTTGTAGTAGGTATTCCGTATGTTTGTTTACATTTATGCCCGCATATATTACATATGATAAGTCCTCAAAAGAAGGCGAGCAGAAATGGTTAGAAAACAACCCCTATAATTTTGTCTGTGTCATCCTTAGCTCGTGATGCACCACGATGCTTTGGAGGTGTGTCTACTCTTGTTATCGAGTTGTCTAATGGAAAAGTGTTTCGTAGTCGAACCCCCACACTTTGTCAGGAGTTCGTATTGGCTGATGCTGACATTCCATGATTGTTCATATTTCCTTTTGTTTCCTACCTCGATATTCTATATCTTGGTTAGGTGTTCAGTCGCTTTGGACATCACATTTTTATTTTACATCTTATTCCTGCTTGTTTGCTTCGGGTGATCCGCTCCCCTTAGCTAAAGCATTTCTCTTCTTTTATTTTTCACTCCCGCTTGTTTGTCTCAGGTGATCCGCTCTCCTTGACTAAAGCATTTAGCTTCTTTTCTTTACCATTTCATGTGTGTGCTCTTTCGAGCTTGTTTGCTTACTCGCTTTCTATACCATGTTCCCTTAGGATGTGTTTGTTCGTTTCGGATGTAAGTTATACCTTAGGTTACGAACCATGCATGCTAACATTAGGTAGATATTTATGTTTCATCCTTAACGTAGGCCCATCATTACATGATAACATTAGGGGTAGTGCTAGGCTAGTCTCCCTTAGTTGTTTTCTTTCTTTTGCATCCTTGCATTTAAAACTAAAACCTCATTTTTTCCTTCATACTAATAAAAACACTCTCTAACAATAAAAACCCTTTTTTAAGGTAAAAAATACAAACCAACTCAAACCTTTTTGTGTGCCGAGCACCTTTTCTCTCTAAAACCATTTTCTGGTAAGGAAAGGTTAATTTACTTTTGTGCCAATGCGTGAGTCTCAAAAGGTCGAGCTGCGACAGAAGGCGGAATTAACATTGTTCATAGAAAACACAAACAAACAAAAACATGTGTACTGAACTACGGTAACTCTGATTCCTCAAAAAGAATACGTAGACATTAGGGTAGGGCCCAAGCGAGCATAACTTTATTTTCCCTATATTATTTTCGCCTTTCTTGTGCATACATTATTCCTCAGTAGTAATCAGTAAGCATAGATTAGACACATTAATAAGATAGATAACAAGAGTGGATATCATAGAGTACTACGGGCGTGTGGGGTGATAATACCTTCCCCTCGCGTAACAGACTCCCTTACTCGATCTCTCGGTCGCAAGACTGTGACTTATCCCTTCTCAAGTTTTCTTGATGTTTACCTATCCCTTCATGTGGGATAAAATACGTTTAATGGAAACTTCATTGTTTGATGATTTTTAGTCAGCCGTTTGACTCATCAGTTGGAACTTTTTTTTGCATAAATCTCCAAACAATCATAGAGTTAGAAGGGGCTGAGTCTTTGTCCCAAGTTTCGTACCCCAAATTTTTCCTACCTAGTTAATTTTATTTTTTAAGATTAAAATATAAGAAATATTTAATTAAAGATGGTACAACAATATTTGATGGCTCATTCTTATCCAAGACTATGGGGTGTATTTTAATTCGCGAAGATGGAGGCTTTCTAAAGCAGAAAAAACCCACGTATTCGTGAATCTATTCGCGAAGCATGTTGGCCAATGGCCTATGCGATTCAAAAATAAAACTATTTCGAAAAATTATCAAGGTTTTAAGAATGGTTGTTGTTAGTAAGAAGAAGGTTCTAACAAGACTAATGCCTTTTTGTGGTTTGGAATTATTATTGCTTTAGGAAAATATTAGTATTAAAACTTTTGTTATTTTAAAATAAACAAAAATATATTTCTTTGTTAGAAATGTAATATACTTTTTGTTACTGATCAACCTTTTTATCACAATAATGTTTTGTTAAATATTACTTTTATAGTTTGTTTATTGAAGTTTTCTTTTGTTAAAAAATGGTTTATTGTTAAAACGTTTGCTGAATAAGATAAGTGTATTGGGCTGAAATAAGATTTGATTAATAGCCCAGTTGAATTGGACCAGTTGTACTGAAAAATACTTTTTTTGCTGCAATAAAAAAAGATTGTTGGACTGGAAATAATAGCATGCCATGCCTAAATTGCTTAACAATAACAAATGTTCAAATCATCACTAATTCTGCACAAGTTTCATTAAATAACTGATACTGTAGAGATTATTGCAAAGAAAAACAAATCAAATCTTATTTCAATCCAATCTTCAGAATAAAACAAAATCTAATCTTCAAAATCGTAACAGCCCAGAAATAACACTAAAACTAATCAATTCCAATCTAAAACTATAAAATTTACAGTAAACAAAATCAATCATTACAAACCCAATCAAATTACAAATCGCAAACTGAATCAATAACAAAGAACTAAATCCATAAATCTATTCTAATCTCCCTAATTTGTGCAAACTAATTTACAAAACCTATTGAAAAACCTATAAGTACAGAAACAAAAATACAGTAGAGGTGGAGATTTTTTTTGGATACCGAAACATGGGAGGCAGAAACAAAAGGATTCAGAGGAGAGAACTGGATCGCGAGGAGGTATTACGGAACAAGAACAACAACTGAAAGACGAAGGAGAAGTAGGTAGAAGAGAGCGGTAAAGAACTTGGTCGTTGTTGAAGGAGGACAATTAGGGTTTTAATATCTGAAACCCTAATCACCGTTGCCCTCCTCGTCGTCCATAATTGCTTGGCCGTTGCTCCATTACCACCATCCTCAAGCACCACAACCTGCGAAACAAAGAAGAACAAGGGATTAGATACCAAATTGAAAAGCAATCGGAGAAGACGGTCGCAGAGAGGGTAAGAGATCCTTAGCTTTGTTACTTTTTGTTTTGGGGTGTTTGAGGTTTGGGGTTGTGATTTAAGGTTTGTGGGTGGTAGCACCGCCGCATGTTGGTGGGTCTTAGGGTTAAAGAAGGATGGGAGAAAGGGCTGGAAAACGAGAGAGGGATGAGTTTGCTGTAACAAAAATGGGAGTGAATTGTAAAAAAAATGTAAAAATAATTTTTATTATTCCGTCTAAATTATATACACGCGCATGCATCATAAGTATCGTACACCTTCATTTCCCTCCCTTTGATCATCATCAGATGGCCGTTAGGCCAGGTCTGCATCATAAGCTTCATGCTCCGCGCCAAACACAACCACACGGACCCTCTCCAATTATGTAGTGGGCTTAAGCCCAATGATTTCTACACCCCCTCTTTCCTATTTTACTAAACTGCCAAATGATATACACCCCCTGTGCCAAAGAATTATTTGGGGCCTGGCCCAGTGTTCTAACAACACCCCTCCTTTTTACTTGTCAATAGAAAAACGCACCCCCCCTATAGTTTAACCAAATTAGTTTATTTTTTCGTTTTTTAACAATTCATATATTTTTATTATTTACAATAATAATTGTTATTAATAATTTTTATACATCTTTTATATAATTATTATTTTCATATTATTATTATGTTATATTATTATATTTTTAGTTATTATTTTTATTATTAGTTACAATCATTATTAGTGTTAATAATAATTTTTATTTATAGTATTATATGTAAATATTACCTATTATCATAAATAAATTATGTTTATTTAAGAAACTCATGAACATATTTTTATACATATTTGCATTAAATATTTTTATCATGCATTAATCAAGATCTTTGCAAATAATACGATTAAAAATCACATACAAATCATCAAACTATTTTTTGCAATAAATTAAACTAATCAACTATCCTTTTGCAAATGGGTTTCAAACTGGTTTTGACTTACTGCGCACTCTATCAAAATCTCCGCAATCACTACTCCTGACCGAGTGCGAAGTGATTCAAAATATGTTTGCAAACCCCTAAAAACACCAATCTATACGAACTACGAATTGGGACTCTGATTCCTCTTAAGAGGATAAGTAGGCATACGATAAAAAATCGTAGCGAGTTCTACTATAAAAATTTTTTTGAGCCCTTTCTTTCTAATTAAAACTTAAAATCCAGTTTACTCCTAACCTAAACCTAGAGCCTAGTATCCTTGTGAACAAGGTAGATGAAAGGTGCCTAACACCTTCCTTTCGTCTAATGAAGTCTGAAACCTAGAATCTCTGTCTGTGAATTAGGGTTTCCTATTAGATGCCCTTCCCTAGGATAAAAACTGATTGTGACGACTCTTGATTTAAAAAACATTTGCTACACCAAGGGAAGGAAAACCAAGTATCAGAAGAAGCACACGTCGAAAATGTGTTATAAGCATGTTTCATGCTTAAAAAAACCATCCTTCGTATCCTTCCAAGCCAAAAAATCCACAAAGTTCAACTTTGGAATAAAGAGGTTAGAGATGAGGTGCTTTAGGGAAGGAATGGATAAGTTCATGTTGTCACTAACAGACCAATTATTATTTAACCACCAGTCACAGACTAAATAAGTAAGACCAAATTGGAATATCTTTGGGATTTTGAATTTGAAAGCCAGATGTTCACCCACCCAATCGTCCAGCCAAAAGTTGATGTTGTAACGCCCCAAATTTAATTAATTAATTAATTAAATTAATTAATTAAGGGTTTAATTATTGGAATTGTCGAAGTTGAGAATTATCAGTATTATTCTAAGAAGCATAATTGGATAAATATGTTGAGTTGAGCGGTAAGTTGATGGTCGGATAAATTAGACGATTTAGTCGGAGGACTATTATTATAATATTATTTGCGAGTTAGTTTTATTTAAAGTGTGGATCGATTATAGTTGAAGAATATTATTGGAAATAATATTAGATTATATTATGTGACTATTTATTTAATTGGGCTTATGTTGTGATAGTGGTAAAAGTGGGGGTGCTAAGATTAGGCCAATAAAATTATTAAGAATAATAGAAATTATATGTTAAAGTTGAATAAGAAGGAATTAGGTTTTGTAAAGTAGAAGAGAGAATAAGAAGTGACTGTAAGGAAGAATAAGGGTTTTAGAGAAAGAGAAAAGAAAAGGATGCAGTACATGGAGAAAAGAAGAAGAGTAAAGGTTTGGAGCTATGGCAGCAACAGATGGCAATCGGGATTCAACCGGAAATTATAGAGAACCGTCAATCCAAGGTAAGGATGGAGTTTCTTATCCTATAATGGGGTATATGATATTTTGTATGTGGGAATTAGTATGTGGTATTATACTGTTTTGTTGATTTGTGTTGGCTTGAGTTGTTGTGGTAATAATTAATTTGATTATGGAATTGTCTAAGAATAAGAGGGTTGTTATGTTATAACTTGTCTCTGGAATGGATTTGGTATCGAGACAGTATAGCAGGAAATTCAATAAAACAGTATCGAAGATAATAAGAAGAAGAAAAATTGGCCTGGGGTGGAAGTGTCGTTTGGCACTTGTTGTATATAGGAGGTTGCCGTTCGGCAACCTTGAGAAGAAAGAGGATGTGCCCTTCGGCACTAGGGTGATGGTGGAAGGAAAATGTCGTAGGCACTGAGTGTTAGGCAGGGGAACTGGTTTCAGTTTTCCATTTCTGTGGCACTATGCTATATAATTTTTAATGTGGTATCAATCTGGAGTTTATTAAACACAAAAGCAGTTTTAGAACAAATTAAACTATTCTTATCAGTAGCATGTTATAGCAGAAGGAACATTAGTAGTAGTAGCATATTTTTTATAGAGTTGTTTTATGTGATAGAGGTATAACAGAAATAATAATAAGTGGTAAATTTAGAGGAATAATAGAATAAAGTAGCAGAGTTAATAACTAGTAGAATTATGTTAGTAGTAGATGTAGAAATTAAAATAGCAGTGATGGTTTTAGTTGCGGAGTTGGTAATAAATAAATTAACAGTGTAGTATATTAGTGGCAGATGTAATAATTTAGCAGAGAGTTATCGGTAGAAGTTGTAGATTTGAGCGGTAAAAGTAGTTAACCAGAATTAGTTGAAATTGTCGGAATAAGTCGTATATACATATAAGTATTTTTAGTTGGTTTTTTTTAAGAATTATGTAGAATAAAGTTGATTTACAGGTGAAGTCAAAATAAGTTGAATGGTTCCGGTTTATGGAATTGTGTTGTTGGTTATTGCCGTGAATAAGTCATTGTCGAATACATTGTTGTTGTTGAATACGTTGTTATTTATATGTTGTGATTGATAAGTTGATGAAGTTGTAGGCTTATGCCAATGTTGTCGAATATATTGTTGTTATTGAATATGTTGTTTTTTATATGTTATGATTGATAAGTTGATTAAGTTCTAGGCTTATGCCAACATTGTCGAAGTTGAGAATTATCAGTATTATTCTAAGAAGCATAATTGGATAAATATGTTGAGTTGAGCGGTAAGTTGATGGTCGGATAAATTAGACGATTTAGTCGGAGGACTATTATTATAATATTATTTGCGAGTTAGTTTTATTTAAAGTGTGGATCGATTATAGTTGAAGAATATTATTGGAAATAATATTAGATTATATTATGTGACTATTTATTTAATTGGGCTTATGTTGTGATAGTGGTAAAAGTGGGGGTGCTAAGATTAGGCCAATAAAATTATTAAGAATAATAGAAATTATATGTTAAAGTTGAATAAGAAGGAATTAGGTTTTGTAAAGTAGAAGAGAGAATAAGAAGTGACTGTAAGGAAGAATAAGGGTTTTAGAGAAAGAGAAAAGAAAAGGATGCAGTACATGGAGAAAAGAAGAAGAGTAAAGGTTTGGAGCTATGGCAGCAACAGATGGCAATCGGGATTCAACCGGAAATTATAGAGAACCGTCAATCCAAGGTAAGGATGGAGTTTCTTATCCTATAATGGGGTATATGATATTTTGTATGTGGGAATTAGTATGTGGTATTATACTGTTTTGTTGATTTGTGTTGGCTTGAGTTGTTGTGGTAATAATTAATTTGATTATGGAATTGTCTAAGAATAAGAGGGTTGTTATGTTATAACTTGTCTCTGGAATGGATTTGGTATCGAGACAGTATAGCAGGAAATTCAATAAAACAGTATCGAAGATAATAAGAAGAAGAAAAATTGGCCTGGGGTGGAAGTGTCGTTTGGCACTTGTTGTATATAGGAGGTTGCCGTTCGGCAACCTTGAGAAGAAAGAGGATGTGCCCTTCGGCACTAGGGTGATGGTGGAAGGAAAATGTCGTAGGCACTGAGTGTTAGGCAGGGGAACTGGTTTCAGTTTTCCATTTCTGTGGCACTATGCTATATAATTTTTAATGTGGTATCAATCTGGAGTTTATTAAACACAAAAGCAGTTTTAGAACAAATTAAACTATTCTTATCAGTAGCATGTTATAGCAGAAGGAACATTAGTAGTAGTAGCATATTTTTTATAGAGTTGTTTTATGTGATAGAGGTATAACAGAAATAATAATAAGTGGTAAATTTAGAGGAATAATAGAATAAAGTAGCAGAGTTAATAACTAGTAGAATTATGTTAGTAGTAGATGTAGAAATTAAAATAGCAGTGATGGTTTTAGTTGCGGAGTTGGTAATAAATAAATTAACAGTGTAGTATATTAGTGGCAGATGTAATAATTTAGCAGAGAGTTATCGGTAGAAGTTGTAGATTTGAGCGGTAAAAGTAGTTAACCAGAATTAGTTGAAATTGTCGGAATAAGTCGTATATACATATAAGTATTTTTAGTTGGTTTTTTTTAAGAATTATGTAGAATAAAGTTGATTTACAGGTGAAGTCAAAATAAGTTGAATGGTTCCGGTTTATGGAATTGTGTTGTTGGTTATTGCCGTGAATAAGTCATTGTCGAATACATTGTTGTTGTTGAATACGTTGTTATTTATATGTTGTGATTGATAAGTTGATGAAGTTGTAGGCTTATGCCAATGTTGTCGAATATATTGTTGTTATTGAATATGTTGTTTTTTATATGTTATGATTGATAAGTTGATTAAGTTCTAGGCTTATGCCAACATTGTCGAATACATTGTTGTTGTTGAATATGTTTTTGTTTACATGTTGTGATTAATAAGTTGATTAAGTTGTAGGCTTATGCCAATATTGTCGAATACATTGTTGTTGTTGAATATGTTGTTGTTTATATGTTGTGATTTATAAGTTGATTAAGTTGTAGGCTTATGCCAACCTTGTTAAATACATTGTTGTTGTTGAATATGTTATTATTTATATGTTGTGATTGATAAGTTGATTAAGTTGTAGGCATATGGCCAGTGTTGAAGCGACAATGAGTACCTCTAATTATTGGTAAAGTGACGATATAGGCATATTCCTTTGTGACGGTGATTGTTGTTGTTGTATATGATTGTTGCATTCATTGAGTCACATACATTTACATTTTTACGTTGGCCTGGATTGGCAAAATATAAAGTTGAAGGCTTATGCCTTATGCCTCGAGATTATTGGCAAATATTTTCTAAGTTGGGAGTTCTGCTCCAATGGTACCACATGCATTTGCATAATTGATTCTCATTTGGAGTCATTGATTTGTTGCTTATTTGAAGTGTTGTTTACGCACGGTAATGTTATAAGTTGAATTGAGGTGTTGGTGAATGGTATTGCTTTATGTTGATTTGGTATGAAGTGGTGATTTTACATAAACTGATTTCGATATATTATTTATCATGTGTCCCATTATATAGTTCGATATCTCACCCCTTACTGTTTGAATCTTGCCCTCTGTTGGTAACGTGCAGGTATTAAAGAATGAAGATTTGCTTATCCTTATTAGTTCAAAGTCGGTCGGTCGCTCTGATACGTAGCACTCGGGGGGAAATGAACAAATAGTTGTTTACTTGTTGAAATTGTTTTAGTTGTTGAATTATAAGTTTAATTATATGAAATAATATGTTGCCTCTCAAGTTGTTTTAGTTGAACGAAACATATGATGCTACTTGAAGTTGTAATTATGATTCTGCTGTGTTATTAATAAAAGAAGTGGTTTTGTTTTAAAAAGTTGATGCAAGTTGTTATATGATCCTCCAAAATTAAAGTGTTATGTATCTGTTTATATGTTGTAACATGTTGAAATGTGATATCCCAAATGTGTTGGAAGCTTTTAAATACTCTGATTTTCGTTATAACTACCGGGTAGAATTTGGGGTGTTATAGATGTTCTTGCCAATGCCAATAATCCACATACAATTATCCATTAAATTGTTGTAACAATCTTTGAAACCTTTCTATAAAGAAGATTTGGTTGAATATCATATGAATTTGTTGTTTCTTTTAACTCTAGAAGAGAGAAGCTTTGACCAGGATTTTTGTTGTTAAGGAACTGCCAACACAGTTGGTGAGAAGAAGCAAAATTGTAAGCTTTCAAGGATAAAATTCCTAGGCCACCTTCCTTCAACTTCTTGAAGTTGGTTTTCCAAGCAACAGTGACCGTCTTTTTCTTTTCAAAATTTCCACTCCAAATGAAATTTTTCATTTCTGTCTCAATTCGTTTTATTATACTTGCAGGCCAGTGATAGATAGAGAAGCAATGCACTAACATGCTGTGAATAACATATTTCATTAGAAGAACTCTGCCAGCCATTGACAACAACTTAGATTTCCAAGTTGCTAACTTGTTCCTGGCATTATCTGCAAGAGAATCAAAGTGACAAGCTTTAAGTTTACCAATAAAAATAGGGACACCCAGAAAAATAAAGGGAGAAGTAGCTTTAGTGCATCCAACAATGTCTGCAATTCTAGAATGTCTATCAGTAGACATTCCACTTGGATAAATGAGAGATTTAGTTAGATTGCAATTCTGGCCAGAACAAATGGAATAATCCTTGAAGAGATTGGATATAGAAGTCAAGGATTTTGAATCTCCCCTGCAGAATATCATAATATCATCAGCAAATAAGGTATGAGATTAAACTTTGAAGTTTTGTTGGCCTGAATGAGATTAACACAATTAGAATTGACCAAATTAGTGATGTCCCTACTCAGGACTCTCTCAGCAAGACAAAATAGAAGGGGAGATAGAGGATCTCCTTGTCTCACACCATTAGAACATTTAATGTATCCTATTTGTTTACCACTAAAACAAATAAAAATGTTAGTAGATTCAAGAACAATGTGAATCCAATTGCAAAATTCGTCACTAAAGCCAAAACTAGAAAGATTATTAATGAAGAATTTCCAACTTAGAGTATCGAAAGCTTTAGAAATATCAATCTCTAAGGAAACATTGCCACTAAAATTTTTGTTGTTATGGAGGTTTATGGCTTTAGAAGTGAGGCAAATCCCATCTTTTATGTTCCTACCTTTCACAAACCCATTCTGCTCAGGAGATATTAAAGAAGGAAGGGTAATAGCTAACCTATCAGCTAAAATTTTAGAAATGAGTTTGTATTTGAAGTTAGCCAAAGAAATAGGTTTGTATTGACCATTGCAATTAGCTTCCTTGGATTTAGGTAAAAGAATAAGAGTATTGGCATTATAGATAGTGTAAGTGTTTGTTGGCAGCAATTTTGGTAAAATAATGACTTGTTAACATTTTGCTAAATGTCTTAACATTTGGAGCAAAACTGTTTTGTATGATATCAAAGCAGATGTCTTGACATCTGCCTACTGAATTGATCTCAGTCCAACATCAGTTAAGTCTTTTTGTTTTCTGATTTCCAGCACTCTATAATTCAGGATTTGTGACCTACAGGCTGCGAAAAATATGGAGGAATATTTTTCAAATTACATAATTTTATCTTGGCCTGTTTTTATGAAAATATTCAAAAGATTTGAATATTTGTTTTTAAGCTCAAGCCTAAAACTTCGCATATATAAGGACTTGCTTCTTTATTCAAAGATAAGCAACTTTTAAATAAGAATACCTTCTTTCTGATTAGAAGTATAGGCTTATTATTTGTAATACACTCTAAGTATTAGTTTAAATATTTGAGTTGTTATTTGGGTTGTTAATTATGTATCATTCATAAGCTTTTAAGCATTGAATGGTTGAAGTGTTTCAAACTTATTAATTTTGTTAAGTTCTTCACTGTAAGTGATTGAAGGGATGGCCTCAAACCTATGTGAGTCTTAGCTAGAAGTTTAGTTTGGGTAGTGATTAAGTGATTAGATCGTAAACTGGTTATTTACAGAAGGTCTATGAATTGATATTATTTACTGAACTTGTCCCTAACTTGGTAGCCCCCAGAATAGGTGTTGTTGTACACTGAATTGGGTGAACAATCTCTTGTGTTTTTACCGCTTTTGATTTTACTGCACTTTACTTCCAAACAGATATTTGTGTTGTGACATCTCATTCGGCATCACATATCTGATACCAGAATTTCAGATAGGTAAAATCCATCCCTGCAAGAAAAATTGAGTGATAGCATTAATCACATCTAATTTTATAATTTCCCAATACTTCTGATAAAAAATTACTCCAAAACCATCAAGACCAGAAGCAGAGTCCACTTTAAGATTCATAACAACTTGATATATTTCCTCAGGACTAGCGATCATAGTAAGCATCTTATTAGTTTGGTCTTTTACTAACTTAGAAATCTGTATTGAACAAATTTTTAAAGTTATTCTCAATCAATTTATCTATTAAAAAATTTATCCATTAAAAAGATTAGTAATTGGATTGAATCCAATCAATATATTAAAAATAATGTATGGAATCTTTCCATTCAATTTTTAAATTCCAATGGATTGTTTTTACTCTTTATTTCTTACACAATAATACATTAAATGATAAAACAATTAAAAATTATTTATTCAATATAAAAACTCAAATAGTTTTAACTTTCTTTAAACTTTTCATAATAAAAATAAATTTTAGAAAAATCTCCGTCTCCATCTTTTTGCTATTTTTTTAGAAAATTACATAAAATAATTTCCTTTAAAAAATTGAAGTCAAAAAATTAATTTTAAAAAGAAGATTTAAAAAAAATATTTTACAAACACTTACAATATAAAATAAATTGTAGCAGAAAATACTAATTAAAATATTAAAATAAAGTTAATGGGACAAATATCCATCCGTTGAAAAGATATTATGAGATGACTTGAATGATATTTTTAGTGGATGTATTGAATTTCACTTTTTGTATTTTTAATTAGATAAATTTTAAATACTAAACTACTCGATGAAAAAAATTCTATTTTTTATTTATAATAATAATCACGGTCGTACCAAATATAATAATCACTTTAAATACGTTTCGAAAAGTGTATGGAACTTTCGATCTCAATTACTCATCTTTAACCTCGAGAGAAATCAACCAAATTACTTGTATAAAATTGTTATTTGTCAAACACATAAGCTACAAATAATTACGATAAATTCAAATTCTTGAATAATTTTTATTTTCCACTAAAATTTTTATTTTCCACTACAATTTTTGATAAAAATGGAAAATTAAAATCCAAACGTGAGTTAGAGTTAGATTTGGATAGGTCTGCTCGTGTTTTAATATAAATTTTTTTAATAAAAATATTTCTTGTTTTCAACATTAAAGTACATTATAAATAATAAAATAAAATAATTTTAATTTTTTTAAATATGTTAAATAACAAAGTATAAATATAAATATCAAAATATTGATCATAAATTTAGTATTTTAAAATTTCAAAATTAAATAATAAAATATAAAATAAAATAAACAAAGATAATTTGGAATGAGTAGTGTTCTCATTATCTAACTCGTTTTCCTATCTTATAATCAGAAAAAATTTAAATTTAAATTCAATTAAAACAAATTTTCATTGTCAAACTCGAGATAGATTCAGCTAGATCTCCAAGAATATAGATTATGTTGTCACACCTAATTACAAAATAACTTCAAGTAGAATCCGTTTGAACTGAGATGAATTCACGCATTCTCCACCCCCTAACTAAATAATGATCAAACTAAGTCTATTATAAGATTTACATGATCCTAAATATTTAGAATTTAATTTTAAATATTTAGGTGAAGTCAATAAAAAATGATTTCATTTCTAGAATTAAATTTTAATTAAAGTTAATATTTATAATTATTGACTTCGAACATGTTTTTAAATTTTAATAACTTTTTTGTTCAACACACATTTAATTAAAAATAATTTTAGAAAATTACTTAGTTATTACCATAGAATCATAAATACACTAATTGGATTTTAATTTGTGTTAAATTTGATGGTCACGTAGCAATTTGTTAATTCA